>JBCJKH010013790.1:0-11009 GCA_039877255.1 Loriculus beryllinus | reverse complement strand
GCCTCCAGTGCGTGATGGAGATAACTTTATTTCCTTAAAAGTCCCGGAATGGGGTATAATGGCTTTGCCTGATATTTATCTCCACATGATTTCTGATCATGAGCTAAAGAATGTACTTTTGCTTGATGCACTCACACGCATTACATGTATAATTTTGTCTTTATCTACAACAAAAGTTGCTCCAAATACAAGTCCATCTCCTTTAAAATTTAGCATGTCTCTATTATGCTATTGCTGATCCTGCTGACACAGCAGTGACACTTTTTATAGCAGGAGAAACACGGCTAAGCTTGAAATACTTAATATTGTTATAGCACATTAGAGGTGCTGTACAGACTATCCTATATGGACACTGCAAGGAGTAGAAAGAATGTTGATGCACCTTTATAGTTAGGGTGTGACTTACTTTGAGAAGGCTTCCTTCTTTTATAGCGGTTCAGAGGAAAATTCAGTTCCACTGAAAAAATGCCTCACAAAATCTGTAGCTGGTAAAATATGACACCTCATATCCCTCTGTCTGTTTTAAGCAATAAGATCATTTGTAAAACTTTAAAGAATAGGATTTCTCCTATTGCCTTTCTTTTCTTGCCTTTCTTTTCTTGCCTTTCTCCTTTTTAAAATCTATTTTTGCATTCTTTTATTTTTATATTTTAGAAATGTTTTACATTTGTACGTGAATGCATTCCTCAATGGATTTGCACATCCCAGAGTACAGAGCTTATTTCCTCCTGAACTTTCATTGTTTAAATAATAGTAAATATTTTAATTATTGATTCTACCTTTCATGCTCAAATTCTGTAGTTTGTTTCCCCAGGACACTTTCAAGCATTGTAAAGTTGAAGTATACAAAATCTAATATAAAATATACAACATATTCGAAAAAATTATATTTCATAAACAAAAATTGGTGTAGCAAAGGATCTAAAATTCAAAGTCAAGAACTTGTAGGGAATATCACCCTTTCAAGTTTCAAGTGAAGATCAGAGTTTTCACAGAAACCACCTTTCCCTATGATTGGATCAGTCCCTCCAAATCACTAATATTAAGTCAATCTCCTACCAAGCAGAACTAAATTCACACATATAAGCAATCCCACTGAAATCAACAGAGATGAGAATAGAAATGTTTCTCCCTTAAAAAATTAACTGAAACTATACCCAAAAGAAACATCACTTTGTAAATAAAACATCGAGGCACTGATTTTCCCATTGGACTTTGTGACACTTATTATGGTGGAAGTCATTGATTTACAGCAATATTGCTTTAACATGGTGAATTTTTTTCTCACACATAGACACCAATCCATCTTTACACAACTGGCTCCACCTCTTTAGCAGGATGTATAACGAGGGACTCCAAAATTTAAAGTTCCTGAATTTGTAACTGGGTTTTTATCTTCTGTTTTACTTAATCTTTATGTGCATGCATGACTTCCCTAAAATAGCAGAACGGATCATTCTCAGGAGCAGTCAGCAGATCAGTGAAGGGATTAATTTTCTCCAGAGCGTTGGAAAATAGCAGATGTTTCAAAAACATGTTTCTCTCTACTTGTGTGCTAGCATCACTATTACAAACAGTAAGGAGGATGCTTACTTGGCTGCTAAGGACAATCACTGTAGACCCAGAAGAGGCAAACATGCAAGATCTGTAGTAGGCTGTCCAAAAGATGACCTGGAAAAGCAGCACTCTTCTTCCATTCAATGTGCCAAAAACATGTTCTGCCAGCTCCTGAACTACATTTGCAAACAGAAAATGTGGTTTCTCTGCCCTAACTTAGTCTATACTTATCACCCTAAGCTCTCCTGACAATCAACCGGCAAAACCAGCCACCACCAGAGATAAGTGACGGGCATCTTTGTCCAAATGAACCTCAGAAGGTGCCCATTTCTAAGTCCTAGATGCCTACGACTGAGGAGAATTCACTGTTGTGAATGACTGGAAGACTATGGGAGACACTGAATTGGGCACAGCTCTTTTCATGAGAGAAGAGAGAAGAGCAGAGAAGTTAGAAATTAGAAAAGCCAAACACTTTTACAAAAGCAGAAGTATGCTTTTTTGTTTATCCTTTAAGTGGGTAGCCAGCTCTTCTTTCATTTCACTTCTAAAATCCAGGCTACATGATTTCCATATTGGTTTATTCAAGAGTTCATATTATCAACTTCCAGAGTAAGAGTATGTGACTTGTTCCTTCTTGAGTTGTAGAACATGCCTATTACTGTTATAGGAAAAGGGTGAATTAATAGTGAAACAAACCTTTTCATTTCAGCTTTTACTCTTCTCTGAAGCAAATTTAGGAGTGATTTTGAGGACATAATGAACTTCACTTGGTTTTGCACTATAAAACTCTGGCAGGCTGGACAGGAGAGAGGTCTGATATGGCCCACTCACCCTGCTGCCCATGGCAGGATGAACATCACTGCTCACTGTCTGAAAACTGTTTGAAACCTTGTAAGAAAGGTTAGGTAATGATGGAGCTATCATGGTGCCCCTGAGCAATCTGTTCCAGTCCTTAACTCTCCTAACCATTAAGAAGTTCTTTCTAATGTCTACTTTAAATCTCCCTTACTGCAGTTTAATTTCGTTATATCTTGCATCCATAATGAATGTAGTGAATAATTGATTCCCTCCCTCTTTGCTGCTACCGTCCACACGTCTGAAAACTGCCTCAGCTTTCCCTGCTAGGGAGTAAACAAACATGCTTCCTTCAGTCTTTCCTTGTAGGCCCTGGAGTGTTTTAACCTGTGATCATTCTTGCTCTTTTCCTCTGGGCTCTTTCAATCTGGCCCATACCTCTGTTGAAATGGGAAGTCCAACACTGAACACCGTATCCTAGCAGAGGCCTCAGAAACACAAGGTATGGCAGAAGAACTCTTTTGAATGTCTCACAGAGAGCATTTCAAAGGACATAACAGAGATTTCAAAACAAAGTAATGAATAAACAACTCAAAGCAACAGTAAGGTGTTACTGACTTAGGTTCAGGTTGTCATTTCATACAAGGCACAATCCCCATCTGTTCAACTGCTTCCTTATTCTGTATTTGGGCACTCTAAGTTCCTGCCTAAGCATTTGGTTTTTACTGAAGCGTACCTTACTTTCTTCAGGCCATTTCTCTAATTTTCAAGATTATGCTGAATTCTAAAATGAAGGTGACATCTTCCAGCTTGGTGTCATCTACAAACTTAAAATATTGATGGAACTTTCATTAAGAAAATATCATCCATTTTAGAAAACAGAACCTTAAAAAAAATCTTCAGCATTTGCTGTGGATTCTTTCTGCTAAAGAAGCAGTAGGACAAAAGGTAAAGGGTATAATTGTAGAGTCCAAGAGAGGACAAGGAAAGCAGGAGACTTTGCATTTTTTGCTATGCAAGTCATTCATATTTACCACAGCACAAGCTCACAGCTCCTTCAAAACTCCAAAGCTGTTTAACATTTTAAAGAACCTTTTCTAGGGTAAGATTTGTCTATGTCAGGATTTCTCCAAGACACAAGAAAATGGCTATTGGCCAATAAAAATACGTAATTTATCCATGTGCTTCCCCTATGCACACTACCCGTGCTTTTCAGATCCCTTCATATGCATGATTGCTCATTTTCTGATAGTTATCACAAATAATACTGGTATTCTAAGCCTTCTGTTGGACCACAAGTCAGATCTATTTTATCAGCTACCAAAGAGCTCAAAGATACTGCTAAAGCTTACTGTATGATCCCCATTAAGAACTGGCTCAGCAGCTCCAACCACTCAAATTAACTACATTGTTATTCATTAGAGATAAAGCAGAGGTAAGAGAATGAGAAAAACTTCTGCTGAATAGTGTAGATCATTAATCACATTTTAATTAACTATTTTTTTAAGTAATTTTATATTTTATTTTTTTTTAAAGAGGGATAAAAAGTACTTTATGGACCCATAGCACTATCAGCCTTTAGAAGTGACTTTGGGGAATTTTAGAGAAGTGACTTTGGTCCATTGGGTTCAGAAATGCGTTGACTTGAAGGGCTGGTAGCTGATAGAGGCTGAGGAGTTTGTGGACTAGCCCAGTAGTGAGATTTCCAGTATTTCCTGGTATTGATCCAACTCCATCAAGAAAAAAGGTTAAGTCTTTTTGGAGATTGCAGTCACTTAACTAAATCAAATCTAGGTAGCTCAGCGCACATCACAGCAAGACAAGGTCCCTGGAAGGACACACAATTTGTGTGGGTAGCTCGAAGAGAAATAACCTTCCTTTGAGATGTCTGTATTAATGATGGCTCTGTAGACCGTGTGAGAAAGGCATCTGAATATTCCTTCTTATGCGCTGCCTGCTCAACCTTCCTTTGGGCAAAAGAAAATCAAAATCTCTTTTTTTTCCTACTCAAAAATCTGAGTCATTCCCAAAGAGCCAAATCCAAAGCAGGTGCAAACAAGGAAAACAGAATCCACACAGAAAGCACAAGCATGCAAACAGGGACCCTACTTCGCAGGGACTTCTGCCAGCACTAAAGGTGTTCACCTCTCAATGTTTTGAACCTGTTCATGTCCCGGAATGTGTCAGCTTTGACAGGCTTTGGAGTTCAGTGAATAGCCATGAAGACACCTACTCAAGAGTCTAGAAATTGACACCTAACTCCTTGTAAGAGCTTTTATTCCAAAACGTGAATCCTTTGGAAGTGTCACTTGACTCCATGCAGAATGCAGTGGCATGACAATTACTTTTAAGACTGGGATGTAGAAGTAGCTGCAGTTACTTGTTTTCTGCTGATTTTTTAGCACCCACACAGAGTATAGGTGACCAAGGTCATTTCCTCCTTGGCCAAGAGCTAGCCAAACTTGGGTCTTCCACCTCTAGAAGGCATCCTAGTCACCCAGCTGTACTCAAAAGACAAGGAGAGAAAGTACTATTCATCATTCTAGTGGACGTAAGGTCCTTCCATTTTCCATAAAGAAAACTGGGATTCAGGGTCTAGAAAAGAGATATATGACTCTAGCATAGCGGGTGGGGTACTCACAAAACAAAGATGACAGTTTCGTGTCAGATGGATACTCATTTCTAAATGGACTGCTACCTTGGTAGTGAAAAACTTCAACACGATGAAGGGCAGAGCTGACTCATTCTCCACGTCATAAGAGCCAGCAGTTATGGCAGTCCCCCAGCCAACCTCAGCTTGAATACCCACAGATAGGGAGGGTGCCTGATTCTAGCTCTACAAGACCCTGAGCTCTTCCCATTGGATTTCAAAGAGGTGGGGTCCTAACACCTAGAACACAGCACTGAGACCTTGTTCTGAGGTTTCCGTGTTGGTCAGCTTGAAGCAGCTCCTTGTTTGATGTATCAGCAGTCATAAGCCTCATGACAAACATCCTAGCTTTCCTTGTATGTCTTGCAGGATTGCTCAGGACCTCAAACACAGAAATGGAGAACAGCACCTCACTCCACAGGACTTGCATTCCTTTGGGGCCCTCATCTATGCACTTTGCTGTGTTACTTCCTTAACCTTTTAGCTATAGGGGACATCACCAACCATCTTCAAGCACGCTCACTCCACCAAGTGTGCAGTCACCGGCCATCACACCTCCAGTGAACTTACCTCTGCCCGCCTGCAAGAGAGCAGAGAAAGCAGGTCTGGTCTTAACCGTGTGATTAGGAGGTAGTTGAGAGTGAAGCCATCGGGCCAGGCTTCTCTCCTATCCCTCCTGTTGCTGTCCTGCCCCCATCCCCGCTCCCGTTGTCACTGACAAGAGCAGTGTACCTGCCGGGTCCCAGTGCTCACCCCCGGAGGCAGCGGGCACGCTGGTACAGACCTGCCCGCTCCGCTCCCGTCGGTACAAAAGCCGCCCCTCTCTGTTCACTGTCGGGAGAGACGGGACGTGACACGATCCCCCGGGCAGCCTTGGTCCCACGGCGGGGTCAGCAGCATCCGCACCGCAAAGCCGCTGACACCCGTTTCTGCTGCGTCCTCTGGGTTACCGGGGGGAAGCTGGTCCCTCCGTGCGGAGGCTCCCACGTCCGCCCGCCGAGCCTGGAGCCCCGCTCCGGGCTGCTTGCTCTCCGTGCCCGCGGACTGGGCACCTCACGGAGGGAGCCGTCATGACTGAGAGATCCCTCACACGTACAACCCCATCCCGTATATATGTATATGGGATACGGGGCCAACGCCGGCGTCGGCCGATCCCAGCCGTTCCACGCCACGCAGCTGGCTCCGCGCTGCCGTGGCCCTCACCCAGGCGACGGGGCGAGCAAGTGAGGGCGGTGGGGAGCAGAGGGGAGCGGGAGGGCTGTGCCGTGCTGGGCCAGGGCCCCGCGCCCCCCGACGGGCTCCCCGCAGGTACCACCGCGGCTCTGATGCTGCTGCGGCTGCTGCTCTGAGACCCGGGGGACGCCGGCTGCCGCTTCCTGACTGTGTCCCATCTCTTGGACAGGGGGATCGGGAACTCGGGAAGGATCCACAGCCTCTCCACAGCGCTCTGCGAGGAGCGGGGGAGTGCCGGGCAGGCCCCGCTGCCGAGCACCGGGCTGCCACCGCCTTGGGAGCGGCGGCCGGCGGGACGGGCTCCTCGGTGATTCCTTAGGTTTTCTTCCCCCATAGGAAAACCACTTTCCTCCCCGTGACAACGAACTGGGTAAGCCCGCTGGAAGTGCCACACGTCGGGCATGCTCATCCCCAAAGCCAAAGAACACACCCAAAACATGCTGGTGAGGCGGCGGGCGAAGATGGGACTGGTACCGGGGACCCGCGGGGTTGGGGGGCAGAGAGGGGGCTCAGCGGGTCACACCACCCCCTTTACCTCCCTGAAGAAGGGTGAAAACATCCCCCGTTCCGTCTGAGCCCCAAAATGTCCCATCCCTCAGGCTGAATTGGTCCCCCCCCGGCTCGAGCTAGAGGTAGACAGAGAGGGGTTTATGCCTCTGGTGCTTCAACAGTAGTTTGGGTTGAAGAAGCTGATTAAGTTTTGACCCCAAAGAAGTGCACATCACAGAGGAATTGCATAAGCATCCTTAGTTTGCTGTGTTTTAAAAGCTGTATATTGTTACATATGCTCAGATCGTATTTATTATAGGGTATTGCAGTAGTACTTCATCCAAATGACTGACAGACAGACATCCGTTTGATTTTGTTGTGGCAGCCTCTGTGGAACAGAAACTGAGAAACCCGTGAATGTGACAGATAAGTTAAATTAATCAGTGTCACTGCAAAGTATAAAACTCAACCAGGGGAAAGAAATAACAGTCATTATCTCTGAATCAGTACTTAGGTAAGGGGAAAAGAACAGCAAATTGTTTTAGACAAATGTAATGGCAAAGAGAAAAAAAAATACTGTTATTAGTTTAGAGAAGAGCAAGAAGAGTTTATAAAGAGAAAGAGCAGATTAAAGCAGAGGATACAGCAGTGGGAGAAACTTTCGCATTTAGGAGACAGATTGAGATGAATGTTAACGTTTTGCTCTTTGGTTATGATGGAGTAAAGTGCTTCCCCCAAGACGTTTAGAAACATCCCTGGAAAGGCAGTGGGAAACGAGGCCCTGACTGCTTTAGAAAGCTTTAATTACCCAATCTTATTTCTGAACTTACATTGCAAGTGAGGTCTTAAAGCCGTCGAGTCTGTTAGAGGATCATAGAATAGCAGGTTGGAAGACACGTCCACGATCATCTGGTCCAACCTTTCCTGGCAAAAAGCCACCATCCTGACCACCAGGCACCTTCTGGGAAGCGTGTCTGAAGCAAACCTCTAACCAACACAGCTACAACAACATCAAGTGTAAGGAAACACCAGCACTTCCATCGCAGACAGAGACCTCTACGTGAGGCTTCTTGAGCTCTTAAGACCTCTAGGGGTTCCTAAAAGCTTTTGAGTACCAAGTTTGACAGGAACACCACCATTTTGCTAATGCTGTGTTCACTGTTTAAGGTATGACTGAGATTAGGAGTCTAAGAAAGCTGAAAACAAGACAAATACAAAATTGCTTCTATATAAGCAAATAACCAGTGGCCCTGAATATCTGAAAACTACTGACTGAATACTGCAGACTAACAGAGACATTCTTTATTGTTTTAATGTATAAGAGAGAAGAACAAACACACTTGATCCTGAGACTTTTGGAAGCCTGGAAGGAACCACTTTCCCACTTTAACCAGCATATTGAGCATCATTGAGATCTACCTGATGACAGCCTTATCAAAGCTAAGCAAATCAGCAATATGGTACATGAGCTGAAGACTGGGGTTGAGAAAGTAACAGAAAAGGCAAGGTTTGAATTAGCTTTAATTTATATCAGTCATGTGGTGTGAGTGACTTCGGGATGGGGCAATTATCTGCTTTCATGTGGGCTCTAGCTTAATGCCAACAAAGGCTCTGATCCAGCAACACTGGACTTTGTTACAGATACAGGAATTTTTCAAAGGATGTCACTTAGCTTATGGATTAGCAGATACATAGATAGCATTATGAATGTCCACAGGTGCAGAGCAGTATTTATTAATACAAAATATATAAAGACACAAGTACAGAGATTAGAGCTATCTGCATCTTCATATATGAGCCAGTAATGACTTGACTTTTCTAGGGCAGTAAGGAGATGTAGACAGACTGACAACACACACACAATTATTGGGTTTAGTTTTACAAGTATTTACATTCTAAGTAATCCAAGTATCAGTGCTGTCTGCTACACAGACCTCTTTCCTAAGGCAACAATTGCATACTGGGGTAAGTTCTTCAAGACAACAGTGGCACTGCTTAAGTCAGATGCCAGTCAAAAACAATTTCAAAACTCCATTCGAAATCCTGGCAGCTGAAATATAAATTATTTGATGTAATTTTTTGTTATTTCCATTTCTGTCTTCTCATTACCAGCTAGAAGTCCTGATCTTTGCATTTCTCGTGCATTCATATTCAAATTTATTTGCAGTTTTGGCTAAACAAATGGGCTATGCATCCATTCTGAAATGTTTACATTGCAAAGGTATCTGTTTCATTAAAATGTGAATAAACTAACATCTTACACAAGCAGATCACCTCTCAGCTTTATTAACACAGATGGGGAATACAAGTTTTAAAATGATAGATAGCTCATTACTAGAATAGGAGGAATTGTACCTTGTTCTAAAATGCAGCCCTCACGAAGGCCACTCAGAGTTACAACTGGAAAGTCCAAGCGCAGCCATGGTTCTGGGTTAAAATGGCCTTAAACTTAGAGGTGCTCAACCTCACAGCTTGACCTTTCTTTGCTTCAGTCTTTAACTGAAGCAAGCAATCGACTATAAACTAGCTATACACTTCTGGTATATTTACCTGATTTTATTTTCCTAACACCCCTTTGAAGGAATTCCTAAGAAGGAAAGCTTTAAAGGTTCAACCTCTCTGTACCAAGCACATGCCACGGGGTAGAAATACAATTAAAACAATGAAGCAAAAATGCAATTGAATTCCAGCATTTTGCAGCTGTGCTTTTTCCCAGGAGACTAATTCTGTGCTTGGTTCTGTTGTGAAGCTCCTACGCTGAGAGGTGGCAACAGGCTGCAGAGTTCACCAGGTTAAACAGAACTGCAAATGCTCACACGAAGCTTCCCTTCACAAAACTTACTAAAATAAATGGCTAAAAAGATCTCAAGACTTCTTTGCTACGTTACTTCAAGAGGAAATAACAATTATTAAACAGGGGTTCCTATACTTAAACTCAGATGGAGTTATATCCCAGTATTCTTGCACTACTAGAATATCAGATCATTACAGGCTAGTTTGAAGGTTGTGTGGATACTGTTAAAAAGACAGTGTTATTCTATTTATATGTATCTTCAATTAGCTTGTGAAAGGTTTGGAGTAAAACAGCCCAAACATAGTGACGTCTCAGTTGGCTTCTGCACTAGTATTTTAAAGATTTATTATATGTGTTGTTATAAATTGTACTTCTTTTCCTGTTTTCAATACAGATGCAGTCAATGGGGATCATAAGCAATTCATTAAATGGAATGGCATCCTCTGAAGCTGCTGGTTTATCAATTAGTAATGAAGCAAACATGATGAGTGACTCAGACTTTATTCACTGCTTCAGGAGAGACTCCAATAAAGTACAAAGCTACTTAAAAATTCTTAAATGTAGGATTATGCCAGAAAATAGTTGTTGAGTTGTAATGTCTTGACAAGTAGTCTTCAGTGTGTTGTTTGTAAAGGTGAAAAAATAGAAGTTAGAAACTCTCACATCTGCAGTAATTTTAATAGGAAAGTGGTTTTGAAATTCTTTGGCAGCTATTTGACAGAGCTGCCCTATGCTAAGATGAAATATTAAATAAAGCACCATTATGTGTATGTGGGTTAATGCACCATGTAAAAAGGAGTACTCTAGCAGTAGATAAATAGATGTCCTTGCCCATTACACTGTGACATTATTCACACAGTTTAGATATATATATAATTGAAAGTGAAACTCAGTTTGTTCAATCTCCATACAAATGTATCTATATACTATCAATAAAGTATATTTTTATGTTAAAAAAAAAAAGTTTTACCCTATTGCTACATACACACATACTTGCAGAACATTGCTTAACACTGAAGAGTGGTATTGCTGTGGATCAGTTCATATAACAGCAGTGCCCATAGCAGACTTTCATGTTCACATCATACTTATTAATTTATATGGGTCTCCACAAGTGCCCTATAAGATCTAGTTCATAGTATGTTCATTCATTATGAATGCTCTTCTACACTTCACTGGTTTAAATGGAAACTCCTAAAGAAAAAGTTTTCATAGGAAAGGTTAAGTTGGAATTCTAGCCCAAGCACCATTCCAGTCCAAGAGCTGAGCATGGCTGCTGTAGCAATAAGTCTCTTTCCTGTCACACACTCTGACACAGGGCTTGGGGTTTGCAGTAATGATGACAAACTCCATAGCAAATACAAATCTGAAAGCTGTCAGATATTTTATAGCAGTGGCATTTTCCTAGCAGCAGGGTGGTGCTAATGGCTGTTTATAGAACAAAACATCTTTGTATTCTAAATGATCCTAAATGAGCCATTTGAGTAGGCA
>JBCJKH010013784.1:0-44931 GCA_039877255.1 Loriculus beryllinus | reverse complement strand
CATGAACACAAAAAGGAGATGCACTGTCCCACTGCAGTACCTTCAAACCTTTTCTCAGGCTTTTTCCTATCATGCCATATACTTTCAGAGCCTTCACCGCTGGCTATTCATGAAGGCCTGGCCCATCAATGCATTTACCTAACTTTTCCCAACTTTCCAATCTGCCTTTCAATATCTACACAAATAAACTAAGTCCCACGCTACCAAACCCAACTTCCATGTTAGAATTCCACTCATAGTCATTAGCTATAAAATGGAGAAGGTGTGACTTGCCAGAATACTGAACTCCATGCTGCAAATGCCTGCTAGTACTGAGTGAATGACAATACTTCCTGTAATATGTTTTCTTCTCATTTATGGAAAAGGCATGAACACTTTTCAAAAATATTTCTGTATTTACATGGAATGGGAAAAGGATGTGGTTTTACATCTAGAGGACTGTGCAAACACGTAACATGATAAGATTTCTAATTTTTGAATAGTGATTTTGTTTTGACAGACAAAAAACCCAACATGAAGTGGATGATGATGTACACGGATGTGCAGAGAAAATGACTCATCCTTAGACTTCTACAATCGTGTCTCTCCATAAGGAGTCTGGAATTAATGAAACTGCGTAACAGTCGCATCTTGTAAAATTTTACCAGAAGTTGCAATTTACCTAAACTGCAAAGCTGAGCCTTCTAAATGAAGCAAACAGTTTTTTTAAAATGAATAGCAATGCTCTAATTTAATTCCATTTTAGTGAGATATTAAACAATAAAAAACCAACAAAGCCATACATGCTCTTGGCTATATGCTGAAAACGACTTCATGTTCAATTCATTTGGGGTAAAACTCTATAGTCAGAGTTGCAGGAGAAATTTTTCAATGCTTTTTTCTTTTCTACAAATACAATACAGGGAATAGACAACGCCAGATAAGATACTGGCCCTCACTGCAGACTTTCACTGAAGAATGACTGAGTGTCCAGTAGACAGCCATCAGATTTGAAATCCTATGTTACTGCAGTCAGCAGGTATTATTCAATATGCCTGTTAGTCTCTGGAGGAAGAGAGACTACAAATAGCTGATCACTGGCCTTGTTTTATTCCACTAATGTACTCCTCCTAAAGACTTTAATCCACACCAGTTTTCCCTACAGAAGCAAAGGCCTAGACACTCCAAACACAATAGCAATTGCCGCACCCTACAAGTAACAATTTCTTGCTTATTTACTTTTTTCTATTTATTTCTTGTTCTTGTACCACCTTATATATTTTTGTTTGTATCTTTTGGTAATGCATTTAATTTGTTTCGTACTCTTTTAGTTTTATTTGGGATATTTTTCCTGCAATTCTTCCTAAATCTTGGATTATACTTTTTTCCTTTTATCCTCATGTAGTGCTGCTGCTTTGGCTCCTATACTCTTCCAGTCAGAATGATCATTCTTTCTCCCTCATCATTTGTGGTTCTACCTCTACTCACTGGAACTCTCCCCCTGTATCCATCTGTGCTCACCTTTTACTCAGTGATAGTTTTACCTCCTTTGCCTTGTAACTCTGGTCTGCCTCTACTTTTTTTTAAATTTTATTTTACTTTACAGCATGTATGTTTTTACTGTGTTTTTACAGCATGTTTTTGCCTTCACTGCAAAACCAGAAAGAACAATAAAGCATGAAATAAACTGCTTCTATTAAAATAATGTTCTAGAAATATAATAATTTGCTTCTTTTCCCCTTCTTATTCTGTAGCTGGCTTGAGTCAAGGTGGATAAACTTGAAACTAAATTACAATAAAGCCGAAAGAAGTTTCATGATACTGCATTTAAGACAATAACTTCAAATAAACCTGTTGTATGATTTCTGGCTACACGAATGCAAATGAAGGTATTTATGAATCACAATTTACAGCTTCAACTCTTATGTTCTTCCACTTTGTCATTTTGCTTTTATTTTGGCTGGAACAGGTTGAAATATAATGAATCTTCAGCAGCGATATCTATAAAGAAATTAGCAAAAAAAAGAAACTTTATTGGAAATAGATTAGGAGAATTAGGATATAACATTTTCTTATGGTAATGAGGGCCTCCTTTACTCAGGCACTTTGAATCTGATTTAGTTGAGCAGCTTAGACCAGCAAGAAACAAGAGATACAGTATAAAGACAGTGATGCTCCCAAAAGTCCACATGGGCTAAATATAATATACTTTCTCATGTTCTTAGAGAGTCAAGATGCAACTACACTGGTTTGGATAAGAAAGTATGTAGGATCTTAAAATGCAGAGATCTAGCAGCAGCATATTTGACATAAAACTCCTTTCCACTCAGTGCTCACACGCTCATTTGTCTAGAGCCTTGCAAGTGAGAGACATTACTTGATGGAAAAAACCTACTTCTGTCATTTTGACTGATAACCACGAAGTGATGAAGACTTCCAAGCTGTTATTTTTCTTCACTTTTTTAGAAAATAAATGTTTCTGCTCTCTGAATGACTGAGATTTTTAAGGAATCTACAATTCAAGTTACTTAACTGAAAAAAAATCCAAACCACGTCAGACAAATGAGAGTATTAAGTTTGCTCAAGACAGTTTGCTACTGCAAAATGAAAATAATTTCAAGTAAATCTGGCAAGAGAAAAATTCCCCTGAAATTCCCCTAAGCACCATTTAATCAGAAACACTCCAAACAAGAACAGAGACTTCCTGGGATGCTGGGATGTGTACACATGCAATCTGCTAATCTAGGACAAAAAAATGATCCTTTGGAATGATGGATCACTTTTGCACCAAATTGGAGCGAAGGACTACACACACACACACACACACACAAATGATGAAGTTTGTCAAGTATGTTCATCTTCTTGTTTTTGTTAAATTCAGCAATCAATAACAATAAAAAAAGAAAGAAAATCAAATTAGAATGTTAAAAGTAGAAGTTAACATTTCCAATTTTGTCTTAGAAACTAAGTAAGGCTTGTATGCTATAGTATTACTACAGAAAGTTGCCCTTTCTATGAATACAACTTGCAATCAAAGATATTATTTCTGTATTACCAAAAAGACATTATTGCTTGCCACACGTTTATTTCTTATTAAAATATTTGGTCCTTTAGCTTATGGAAACAA
Organism: Loriculus beryllinus; assembly: GCA_039877255.1. Classification (NCBI taxonomy): domain Eukaryota; kingdom Metazoa; phylum Chordata; class Aves; order Psittaciformes; family Psittacidae; genus Loriculus; species Loriculus beryllinus. The sequence continues at coordinate 41,825 of JBCJKH010013784.1, read as the reverse complement.
AAAATACAAAATTCCCCAGAAAAGAAGCTGAAAAGCCAGGACAAATCCTCTTCTTGCTCCTGAAGCAAAACACCGACCGAAGCCTAACACTCTGCACCAACAAAGAATTTCTATTTTGATCAATATAATAGTCATATTGGTTTAGACAAGACTGGGTGGACTGAAACCAAAAGAGGAGGAACAGTGTAAATGATTCAGTGCTGAAAGCCTCACAGGCTATAGGGAAGATGCAGAACAACAATGAAATTACAGAGAGTTTAAACCCACTCCTAATCTCGGCTGGAAGGCAGTGTGATGCATCCTGCAGCTGAGACTAGTAATCTCAGACTAGCACAGGTGTCCTTTGTTGGGCAATTCCAACAGCCACCTGACCTTGCTTTGTATTTCATTCGTAAACATTGAATTGTTAAGGAAACACAGAAAATACATTTTTGCTGCTTCACTGATACACAAGGAGTTCGCACACAGCACAATGCTTTTCCTTAGGGAAGAAATAGATGTTAAAGCCTGCGTATATATGTGAGTGTGTGTGTATATGTATATAGTACTCTACATAGGATTTAAGAATATGCTATATAAATAAAATTATATATGGATATATTTGCATATATCACACCTCGTTCCACCCTCTGCCCCCTCCCTCACCACCAGCATATAATTTCCAACGTTCATACTCAAAACCTAAATTTTGAGGAAAAAAAGCTGAGTTGAAAATAGGCTGTTTAACAAGGGGAGTTTCTGAAGTGCACAAACCTAGATGCTCTTAAACTTTTTACATATATAGAGGAAAAAGAAATGTGGAAGTCTTATCAGACTTCTCAAAGCCTGAATGAATACTAAGTCCCAAATCAGAACCTTTTCTACCCAGCTGTTAATTTTTACCCATAGTCAGACACTTTATGTTTTCCTCCCAACATATTTTAAGCAAGCAGTGTCAGAAATCAGGAACTTATCCTTTAAAGATGAACAACTATAAGGCACACGCATACTAACGCAACACAATCAACATTATTTATGGAAGAAACAGCATAGTAGCACTTCCAATACAGCTTGACATACAAGGTAGAAGCCACTGTATTTTTGCATACTCACTAGTTTTGCACTGACAAATGCGGCAACCATTTTGGTCCAGTTTGAAGCTGTAGATACAGTCTTTTTCTGTCAAAGTGCAGTTCACCAGAACCTCACAGGTGGGAGGACCTATCGTGATGTATGTGGGTTCTGAGGGAGAGAAAATATAAAACAAATAAATTTGAGATTACTTGAGTCTATTAATAGGCATACACAGTGCTACAGTGAAGAGAATAACTTTTAAGTAATTTTACTTCTGATTAATGAGTATTCTTGATAATTCCAAAACAACTCAAGAAACGGAGTTTCGTTTGAAGTGATGTACATTCATTACAATGCTATAATGCCACATAAGGCTTCTGAAATATGGAAACAGGAAAAAATACTGTGGTTTTTTATTCATTACGAAGTCAGCTTTCCTGCATATGCAGTTTAAAACTGAATGCAAAATATGTTTTGCCTGCTTTTCTCCTAAAGTTTTAAATCAAAACTTTGCGAAGATTTTTTTTTTTCACTTTAAAAACTGAACAGAGCTTTTCCAAAGTGCAGCTGATTGACCACACCAAGCTGCAAATCAAAGCACATGATTCAGTAGATCCTGTAGATCAGTAGATCCCTCCTCTGTGTGAATAAGATCACTTCTACTGAAATTTAAAGCAAAAGAGACTCTGAATCCCAAAAGGGAATGTAAGATACTGTGCATGTGAAAAAGCTCTGGAAACTACGTAACACATCGATTCATTTAAAACATCACTTCTTACAGTATATTTCCGTAGTACCACACTATGCTTCTCGCAGTTGAAGATACAATTGCAAATTATCAGGTATTTATGGGCAGTATACTACTTAATTTTGGTCACAAATTAAATATGTTTGAGTATTGAATTTAATAGTAGTCAGAAACATGAATGTGGTAGTCAGAAATATGAATGTGGTTCAGTATACAAAGTTGTTAGAATAAAATAATACCAAAAAACTTACGGAAATAACAAGGAACCAAAACATTACCGTCATAAAACAGGATACAGAAGGAATTAAACGTTTATCTGTTCCTGAAGGACTTTTGCTCTGTGAGACTAATTTAGTCTACCTTGTATTCTTCATAGAACAAAATTACATAGGAACCAATAAATTTATAGTTATGAGCATTATTAACATCATACTAAGCATTTAGTAAACACAGATTTCATGACTTTTAAAGAATCAACTGTGAGCTTTCATTCCTTTCAACTGAGTTTATCCTTTTCTTCCATATAAAGAAATGAAGACTTAAAGGAAATTACATTTGAAAAAAGATCAATACATGTATTGATAAATTGTGAAAATATGAGGAAATGATATAGTAACCACCAGGGCAATAAAACATAACACGTATTACACAGCATGCACATTTTTATGGATTTAAGATGGCCATACATCACTATCTCTCATTCTTAAACTAGATACACTGAAAGCCAGATTTTGCCATCCTTAAACCCTAGTCTTTACTCTCAGATTGAAGGTAGACTACTACTGAACATTGATTAAGTTGTTAGAAGTATGCAGTGTTATCTAAATTACAAATTTCTGGGCCTACTGGCTCCACATCCAGCAGGCAGCTTTTGCACTCATGCCTTCCAGTCAAGTGAAAATTATCCTATTACAAGAATGAGCTTTTCTGCTTTCATTGTCTTTCACAATTTTCAGCTTTGGTAGCTTCTCCCAGCCCTACTTTTCCCACCACAACAGTTTATAGTGGATGAACATTTTTAATCCTTTTTAAATTATGTCAGCTAAGTACAGATTTTGGAGGGGAAAACTCCATGAAAGGCACTACAGAGCGACATTAGATGACTTCAAACTTATCTCAGAGGTCACGGTTCAGATTCCTCACTTTGCTGAAAACTTCAAAGTAACATTTGAATTCTGTTGCTTGTGGCTTTTCACATGTGGCACGAGAGAGCAATGTATTCTAGAATCTATGAATTCCCGAACTATAATCCATTTAATTTCAGTGAACTCTCTGTATTTTTCAAGTTCACTCTGTAAACTCTTTGACTAAATCATACTCGTATTAATACTTGACATTTGCAACTTCAACAAACTATTAGTTTGGGAATCAAGAACATATTGATATAGACCAATAATTTGATATATTCCAGAAACTCCATTAATTAGTCATGCCTGTTTAGGACTCAGAGTATATAAACAAGTGTTGCAAACAAACTGATTTACAGCATCTGGTGCCTATTCTGAAAACCCCCTTTCCTATCTCACTACACTCTCTAACCAAACTAACCTAAATATGCAAAAGACCAAGAGATAAGACTTACTCTGAAGCTACATTCAGGCTAGTGGTCAGCCAACCCAAACCATACACAAATGGATGACAAAAAGTCCACAGTAATGCCCATGCTCACTAGCAGCTAAAACCACTACAAATCATATGAATCATTAATGTTACCCAAAGCAAAGTTCACAGACAGTAACCCAGGTCATAAAACTGGAGAAGACCATGGCTTTACCGTCTGACTACAGAACAGTTATGTAACACATATGTAGTTAAAGAACCCACAAAAACTCACTGAAAGCTGCAATGCAGGTTAGTACTGACTGATCCACTTGGTTATAAACTAAACTTAGAGAGAAACACGAATGTGTTTCATCCCTGTCACTGAAGTTCAGCCGTCAAGATAACTTCTTTGTAATTGCAGGTATACATTATTATCTTGAAAAAAACCCTGCACCAGATACATTATGTGTTTTTCATGGTGCCTCTTCAAACCTATGCTTTATGTGTTTTGATGCTCTTGTGTCTTGCCTTTTCAAACCTATACTTCATGTGTTTTGATGCTCTTGTGTCTTGCCTTTTCAAACCTATACTTCTGTGTTTTGGTGCTCTTGTGTCTTGGACACACAAACACAACAATTTTTTGTCCCCTTGATATATTCAGTACTGTTATTTCTTACAAAGGGCAAAATTAAACTGTCATTATTTTAATTTGAAAAGTTTTTGTTAGTCCTGTTCGTTGTGTTTTATTACTCTGCACCTCCCACTTTTGTGTCTGCTCTCGGCATCCTTAGCGTTTCCAGACAAGCTTACAAATCTGTTTTTATTCCCTCCTGTCCCTAAAGGTAAGCCCTGAGATAAAGCAGTTTCATATGCATGCCTGCTTCTCAATGAGCTGCAAGTAGAAGACAAAAGAAATAATTTAATTCCTGACCCCAACATGTGCAAAAATGCAGCCAGGAAAAAAGAAAAAAAAAAAGGAGGGCTCCCCCTCCCCCCCCCCCAAAAAAAAATAATAAAAAAAAAAATCAGCCCTTTTCACTTCACTAGACAAGACTCAACAAATAAAGCCAGCTCTGCTCTGCCAGGCTTCTGGCTATTTGAATAGGCGAGCAGCAGCTAAGCTTGAAAAACCATGTACCACTGCATGATCAGAGCTAAGCCTTCACTGTTGCTCTTGGTAGAAATAGCAGAAGAAAGACTCAGGGCACAAATGGGTGGGAAAAATGGAGGTTGTTTCTGTTTGTGTGCTTACAAACAACAAAACTATACTGTAGAAAGAAAGAGAGCGAGAAGAAGAAAATAAAGAGAAGGGGACTGAAGAGGGACTAGATGAAAACTGGATTATAACAGAGCACATTTTGCTGATAATAGATGTCAAGATATAAGGTTAAATGGACATTTCTATTAGAATACCTTGACTCCATATACGCTTTCTGAGCCTGATACTTTCTATGCTGAATTTTAGTGTAGAGGATTAATATGTCTGCTGTAGAGGTCTTTTTTTATTTTTCTTTCTAACTCTGGAGATTTCATTTATGTAATTCTTCAGTTTTAGAGACAACTAAAATAAAAAATATTCTCCCTAAGGCTCGCACCAGGATGAAACATTATACCCATTCTCCTTATCATACCCATAGTTGTTCAAAATCTGAACTCTGGCCATTGAATTAGTATTAGAAAACAAAGAGGGATTACACTTAACTGTACTACTGCAAAGCCACATGTATTATGAGGACACCAAACACTCAGTTTTGGCTTTATGAAGGACAAGAGAAAGCAGAGCCTGCAGTTACAGGGAAGTGATGCTTCCCTCTACTTAGCACTAGCAAGCCCTCAGCTGGAGTACTGTTCAGCTTTGGGATCCTCAGCAGAAAGGAGACACAGACACACCTGAGAATAGCATAGTGCCACCAACTGCCAGGAGAAGCTGAGACCTGGGCTTATTTGGCTCAGAGAAGGGCTGACCAAGGTGAAGGGGGACATCCTGCTGCTGCCTACTGCTACCTAACTGACAGGTAAGAAGACAACAAGGTCTGGCTCATCCTGGAGCTGCTCCAGGCTAGGATGAGAGGCAGCAAACACAAATGTGAACATGAGAAATTACAAATGGATAAAAGTTGTTTTGTTTTTTCTTTTAAACTACATGGGTGGTCAAACTAAGAGAGTCCTAGAGAGATTGTGGGATGCCCATCCTTCAAAATGCTCAAAACTAATTTGGGAAAAGGCCTTGAGATCCTGCTGTCACTGGCTCTGCTAGAGCAGGAGGTAGGACTACAAAAATTCCTGGTGGTCCTTTCCAACTTATATGACTCCATGGATTTCACTTTCAATAAACTTGGAACATTTCCACTGAAAGCAGCAATATCCTTGATGGATCCTGATCAGGGAACTGAAATCCAAAGATAAACATTTAAATTTCTGATGATTTATGTATGCCTTTGACAAGCACTGATTACCTTCTTTCTGCAATACAAGTACATGTTTGCCTAACACTGTCTCTCTGAAATGTACTTAAAGACTTGAAGAGTACCTTTTATTCAAGCAGCAAAATTTCTTCCAGGCAGTTATAACTCTGAAGTGTCATTTAGTGACAGCTGCAGCCATCTTTAATCAGTCTCTTTCTTCTTTCTCCCTCCTTTAAGTTCATTCATTACCCACACCTCTTGGCAAGGTATTTTTATTATTATTACATGAAAAAAACTTAAAACAAGCTCTTCACTTTGTTGTATTTGGAGTGCAGTATTTTAACTCAAACCAGGTTTTGTTTCATGCTTTCAGTAATACTGTGTGAGGGAAGTACCTCTCCAGGCTTTTCCAAAATTGGTTTTAAGTAGGGAAGCAACTATTACGTTCTAAGTGTTTTCATGTGCACATTGTTAAATGTACTATTTTTAAAGGAATTTAAAAGTAAATAGGGAACTTCTATTGCTGCTTCTGACTGTTAGAAATCCTGAGTATCATATATCTTAACTTAAATTACTAGAAATGTAAGAGGATAAGTGTTTTACACTACTAAATCATTCCAGTTTTTAATTCCACTCATATATGTTGTCCTGTCAATACAGAAGGGAAAAATCCCTAAGCTTATAACAAAATTACTCTATTTTTCCTTCCCATAAAAGTATGAGAACAGTAGGTACTGAACACCTGGGCTCAGTTTGATTTAAGCACAACGATTAACTCACTCCAGCTAAGCAGACACAGGAGGTCTGACTTCTTCTCATCACCCTCACCATCATCTTGGTGCTCCCAGTGCAGCAATATTCAGTATTACTCTACACACATATGCTTGAAAGCCAGCAAGTTCTACCAATGTTTGGTGTAAAGTGTCCCAAACATATCACAGTATTATTTAGGAATACTATAATAACAAACTACCACACAGTGTGGGTTGACAGCAATCCATGTATATAGAGTCACAAAACCAGGTAAACAGAGGTTGTTCTGGACCTCAAAGCTCCACGTGTTTTAAGTATGCGCAGATGCATGTTTTTCTTGCCTTGTGGGATTTTTATATACACATTTTCTATATAAATATATCTGTGTTCACATAAAACAGCATTTCTAGCCAACTTCATGGTCAAAAAGAATTTTTAATTTGCATCACAGAAACATGTTTCTTCAAAACTATAAAACTGTAACCTCTACAGATTTACCACTATATAGAGGTTGAAAATTACCTTTTGAGATCCTTTTAATACCAAACCACCATGGATTTCACCAATTCCATTTTAAGACTGCAAACTACTGCAGAATCTACTTTTTACAAGGAATTTTGGAGCACAGGCCATAAAAAATCATTGCCAAGTGAACAATTTTTACCTTAACAGACATTTAAACCCACAAAAAATCCTATTTTGCATTTTGTTTGCATTTGTTCAATATATGTATACTGACTTTTACTGGCATGCTTAAAGAGTTTCAGATGTTTGTTTTCATAGTTATATAACACAATTACACTATATTCTTATCAAGATATTTTGAGGAATTATTTGGAGAATATTCCTCATGCAACTGGAAGACAAGGTTCCTTGTGATTTCTTCCCATGTATAATAAAAATTTGGGGAAAAAAATTGCAAAAACATGCAAAAAAAGCATTTGTATTTTTGAAAGGCTAAATTACAATCAAGATAATGTCAACATACAAATTCACACCAGCAGTAAAACATGAACTTTTCAAACACATCAAACTAACCTTTATGCAGCACAATTAAGCCACCAGACCTAAAACCAATCCTGAATTTAAATGTGAAGACTATGTAGTCATACTAAGACTAAGAAGTGGGATTGTATGCTTTACCGCTCGGTGTTGCAACTCCCTAAGCTCCTCTTTCATATTCCCATTTTGCTAATGTGAAGCAGCCTATAACTTAACTAACAATTTTCAGATAAAGTAGGTTAATTCCTTATGCACATTATTAAAAAAGCTGGAACATGGAAACACATTTTCAGTGTATAGCACAGGGAAGCTTTATGTTCACCTGTGAGCATCACAGATGTAGGTATGCTCTCCCTACAATTAGGCCAGCAGTGCTGATGACAAAATCCTCCACGTTTTCCAGAAGAAATGGAAAAACAAATTAAAAAAAATCCCAGTTTTGCTCATGAATATTTCCAATACTTCTAGCAATAATTAACTACTTTTTTTAAAGGAGGGGCAATGGTGAAAAACTTTTACAGAAGTCACAAATTCAGAAGATAACTCTCTGAAGTTTGAACCACATTTAATTTACAATTATTTGTAACTCTAGAGAGGATGACTAATACAAAGTAGCAATGTGTTCAGATTCTGCAGTGATTCGTCTTGGGATATTTGGAGAAGATGTTAGCCATGTGCCAAGAATAAGCTGAACAGAATAGAATTCTAGGAAGCCCCACGTCTCATCAGGAGCATGAAATGAAAACCACTTCTGGGGGAGGAAGGAAAAATGAATCAAAATCATGTTCTGCACATGGAGAAAGACCTCTAACATCAATAATAAAGAACATGCCTGTATTTGGGGAAAGAGAAATAGCTCCCTCTCCTGCAGTATTTTATAACACAAGCTACCTCTAAAATGATTTAGAAGTTCTGATCCTATGAAACCAGCACCAACTGACGTAAGGAAACACAGCATCGATGCATTTAAGCATTTAGTATGAAAATTGCGTAAAAAAGCACAACTGAACAGGAGTCTACCCATGCTTTATGCGGTAAGTAGCTAAAAATTGGTCCTGAAGGGTGTGCTGCTCAACTGTCTTTCGAGTCTGCATACTTGCTTGAATTCTGTCTGCTGTCCAAAAAAGTTAACTGCAGCCTACTAAGCAGCAGCATGTGTGTTTACTTAAGCTTCCTGTAAAAACATTCATATCATTCCAAGAGTGACTAAATGTTTTCCATCCTCATAGTTCGCATTCCAGCCCTCCCCGCCCCTCCTGTTCATTACATGAAAAATATCAGTCCCAAGTACTGGGCAAGAGAATTTCCTTCCTGGGTTTGACATACCTAATGCCCTGAGGGAATTTTTTCCCCAGTGTTTAGCGATCTGTGTTAACTATCAGGGTTCATCAATTCAGCATCACATAACTATTTATAAAATGTATGCAAGGACTTAAGATGATACCATTTTCTAATGTCACAAAACCGTCTGAAAATATATTCACTAACACTTCAAACACATAGTTCATTTTAGCAGGCTTTGTTTCAAATTTTATTCATACTGTCAGCCTAAAACTACTTAAATATGGTTTTTTTCCTTGAAAGTTAACTATTATAATATATTAAATATAGTAACTATTATAATTGTTGCAAACTAAAGAAGCCTCATAGGAACAAAAGCTGCACAGGGGGAGGTGGGAGGTGTGCTCTTTTTTGCAGCGATGCAATCAAAATACTCACAGATTTTCCATTCCTAAGATGTGAAGTTAAAAACTTTTGCTGATGTAATCAATTCTTTAAGTTTTCAGTTTAACACGCATGTATACTCTTCAAATACATTTTAATGCCGATAAGTCTGGGGTTTTTTAATATAATTTTAGGTGGAGTGAAATGAAGAAATAACCACCTTTATTAAAGCAGAATCAATTAAGCTTATCAAGAAATGTCTGAGTAGATTAAGGCAACCATTTAGTTATCATTACTAGGTGAATATACAGCACTAAATTAGTGTGCATCTGGGGCACATCTTTGAATACTATAGATGCTGAAAAGAATTAATCAGAGGATCCATGAGGTTCTTTATAAGTGAGACATCCTTAGCTGAACTGATGTATGCATTCATTAGGATTCTTTGGCTAATCATCCTTTCAGTAGTCTTCCACTGAACTTCATGATGAATTACTGAAAACTAGGAAAACGTTATTTTATACTAGCATACACTAGCATTCTGACTTTCTAAAAGCCAGAAAGACTTTCATTGGAAGTAGGTTTCATTATACCCTGGATGGTGTGGTTCAACAAGCTCAGCTGCCTTGTCTAAAACCACTATGCTAAATCATGATCTGGCAAATGTAAGCTCAGTTCTCTACAGCACAGTGTTTGCATCCCTTAATTGACTTTGATGAAAAGGCTGGTTGAGAGCTACAGTGCTGCTGTTGAACAATAACTTATACTTCACGCTCTAAGGAGATTTCTGGGCTCAAATCCTGTGCTGGTGAGCACTGCTCACTACCACTGACCTCATCCTGAATGAATCAGATTTCTTTTCACTGGACTCTGCTGTGTGTTTTTACTTAATGAAGTGCTGGACATGCTGAAGGAACTGAACTGAATTACATCTCAGCTAGAGTTTGGAGCCCTGTATTGATGAAAATGTTAATTTCTTTTTGTGAAGATAAAATGTCAGCCATAATGACAGCAAAGTAATGTGGGCTTTATTCATGAAAACCTTCCGAGGGGATTTTGTTTAACACTTAATTTCTCATTCACAGCTTTATGCTGGCACCCTGCCACCTGTACCTGAGAGCTCTCATGCAGAAGGACATACTGCAAGATAACCAGTTACTGAGTATCACTGAACTGGGTTGCCTTCCCTATGAATAGCCTGAGCCTCTGGGAGATGCAAAGGAACAGAAGCAACCATAGACTTTCGTAAGTGACATTTCTAGCATTAGTGCCAGCGCTGAGCGCTTGTAATCTTGTTAAAAAAATACAAATCAGGTATTTTTGTACTACCCTAACCAATATTTACTTACTGTGAACACAACTATTACTCCAGTTTGCTGATGGCTGTCCACAGATGCAGATGGCCTCAGGGACACATGGTTATTTCTATCACTGTAGCTTGTTTGGCACTATTCATATACTGTCACATATTGACATTAAACAGCTATTTTAAGCTCTGGTATTCACTTTTTTATTTGGTAAAATAGATCAACAGTGTAAGTGCTAACTTAAACCACACCAATTTTATTTAGAAAATAAACAACTGTTAGCCCAACAGAGAAGCAAGCAGCTCTGTAAGCAGCAGTAGGAACACCAGCTGATTGTCAACAGATCTGGCTACCCCCAATAGAACAGGTACACAGACATACAACAAGGTATACTAGCAGAACGATTTCAATCACTTTGATATTTACTTAAAAAGAAAACCCCAGCAGCTACATATTGGTGAGACACAGCTGTAACTTTCGTAAACACTGAGACCTACACGTGAATTACTATCATGGCTTTCAGTTATGTATGCAATTTCCTGAGCAACTGTCCTTTCACTGAAGCTGAAAGTAAACTATGATGCCCTGAACACATTATAAAGACAATCTCAGTCATGACAAACCACAGGAGGAATTTTGTTTTCCTCAACAATTTCCTTTCTTCCTCTAAAACATATCTTCCCTCTTGCAATTCAGTTCCATTCTTTCTTGTTATCTTTTTCTTTACAATAACCTTTTAGGCACTTGAAGACTGATATCTTCTCATTCAGATTTCATCATTTTCACTTTAAGCTAAACCAACACAATTTATTCAGTCTGTCTTCCTGTTTTACAAGTTTTGGACTGTGTTCACAGCTCTTCTGACTCTTTCCAACTTGCTTCCATCTTTTTCAGAGGAACAACTTCCAGAAAAGATCCAAGACCCTTACATGTCAGCTAGAGACATACCCACCCATAGGAAAGAGGGCAAAACCGATTACTTCAGGTCTTGCAAACTGTATTCTTGATCATAATTTCAGTATGGTGTTTGCCTTCTCAAAGCTCTGCTAATTTTTCTTTCCCCTTAATTATGAGACTTCTCCTAAAGAACTGCTATTTAACCATTACTCTGGTTCATGACTCATGAAAAATCTCCTCCAATGGTAGAGCACTGTATTTTACCCTTGCTGAATTTGGTCAACATCTTTCTGCAAACTCTTTGCTTTAAAACAAACATATGAATTCATACTCTGCTCTCCAAGATACTGGATACCCTTTTTAGCTTTGTTGTCTGTAGGTAAATTAAGTTTAGCTTTGGTCTGAGCTACTGTAAACATCAGAGCTGGACACAGCACAGATACCAGTGGATACCAACTACAAGACAACTCAAAAAAGGCTGCCCACAGATTTGAAGACTAAATCCGTACACAAACCCCTTGTATTGCAGCACCACACGCATACATACCCGTCCTCCACACACCTACCACATGTTCCTGTCTCTTCCACTCCATCAATCTCCCCACAGTGCTCCAGTGTAAAAGCATTTTGAGCACCTCACTCAGCTTCTCCGCTCCACCAGCAGCACCAATAGACAAGATTCAAGTGAGGGGAGCTGAATAATTACCCTCTTTCTCCAAGCTGAGCAAACCCCAGAAACTTATTCAGGAAATTACACATCTCAAACCAATTTCGCTGTCTAATCAACACTGGTGTGTGTATTGTGTGGGCTACGTGCACACATACAGGATAGACACTATAGATATGCATACAGAAGCGTGTGAAGAAGCATTAAAAAGGGTTTACTGTGGACAACAGACACAAAACAAGTCTGTGTGGTATTATTATGTATCACAATTACTACTCCTTGATCTCTAATTCAGAAAGCTGTGAACAGCTGTTTCTATGTAACTTCAGTCTCTACAGTCCTTAGACTCTGCTCTTCTCACTGCTGTAGTAAGAACACTGAGATTTTGCTTTGCCTAGAAAAGTTGGATCCTTCAGGTCCCCTTCCAACCTGGTATTCTATTACTCTACGATACTTTGGTCTGAACTTACTGTGTCTGAAGGTTGAATGCATTTGCATGCTGACATACTGCACTGATTATTTCAAGAACCTGTGTACACAGAATTTCTACTACACTATGTTTAATCTTGGATAGCAGAATGTTTTGAAAGTGTAATCCAGGAACAATTTTATCCTTGTGTAGCTGCAGGAATGTAAACTTATCTAGGGGAACAGATACTTCCTTCATTGAAACTGATTATAAACCAGCCACGAAATATCTGAATTGGCAGAACGATAACTGCAGCAATGTTTAGATTGAAAAAATAGAGGAAAATATAGAAGTGACTGATACAAATAATCATTTACTCTGGATGAGCTGCAGCCAGCTAAGATCCACAAGCAACATTGCTTAGGATTTGCCCATCAGTTTCATGTCCCACAAACCACTCTACCCCTCAGTACTCCAAACAAAGTGATAGAAATATCTCTGATTAAATATTTTGTTTCACATACTGAGAACTAATATCTTATATGCATAAAGTATGCTCACACAACTGAAGCTAGCTGCTGACAAGTGGGTTCTCTTACATGTAACCAGAAGTCTGATGAGAAATAAATGCATACTTAAAAACACTGATAAGCAGATAAACTTTCTGCCTTGTTATTCTTGATCTAATGTCTATTTTTAAATGAAAATATGGGCTTGAATTGGTTCATCAGCAACTAAATTGATAAAAATAATAGAAAGATTTCCAGAGTCATCAGTCTTCCTGCTTTAGAGATGAAGTACAGTTCAGAGTCTAGAAGGAAAAGAATTGTTTCCTACATTCTGCACTAGTGAAAAAAAAAAGTGAAGTAGTTCATGCAAAAAGAGCTATAACTTAAGAAATGTAACACACACTACATGTAGGAGCAGAAAAGTATATTAATGACGAAACTGTATTAATACAGCTTCACCACTACTATAGATAGTAATTTTAAACTGATGTACAAAAAGTGTATTATTTCACTATGGTATATTCTCTATAGATTGCACATTTTACAATGTGAGCTGAAATGTGAGAACTGTAAGCTATTCAAAAGCGAAATGTAATATGAGGTATGCTTATGCTTACAATCACTAGCAAACTATTATCTGAAAATCACCTAAGTTTACGTTAATTTTGCCCACTTATTGAACATACCACTAAATTACACTGCTTGCTTTCTTGAATAATTTGTTGTCCTGGGTTTAGCAGTAGCAGTCAATTTTTCTCCTTCTTAGTAGCTGATGCAGTTCTGTGTTTTGACTTTTGGCCTGGGAACAACGCTGATAAAGAGATTTTTAGTTGAAACTAGATGACACTGATGAATAAGAAACCAGGAATAATCCATCTATGAGTAATACCATCCAATGAGCATTTTGATCACCTAGCTTCTGTATTTATTAATGAGCTTTTAGAGCAACAAAGAGTTAAATTGGTGAGCAATGCTGATCTTAAATGATTTCTTATTACACTCTTCTGGGCCAAAAGGATATCAGACATTGTCACGTACAGGTATAGTTAAGCCATGCTTATTTTTTCCACCCTCAGTAGTTTCCTCAGTGACAGGCAATGCTATGCCAGCTGCTCCAATCCTCCAAAGTTTTAAAGTAAACCAAGAATTACCAGGTAAGCAGCAGCCATGGCAGACTGAAGCATTAACAATGGAAACACCAGTCTTACCCTCACACACTGGGCAGCACTCCCCAGGGACTTTAACAGGATTCAGACAGCTCTGCCCACAGGCTGTTGCAACACAGTGCGGATCTCCATTGATGCACTGGCAGAAAGTACAGTCGTCCTCTCGCCAGCGGTCTCCATGAGCTTGTATCTGACCATTGGCATAGCAGCCAGCAGGGTTATTCACTGGATAAACTGGGTCTGAAATGAGACGAATTGCAGGAGAACAAGAGGTTTTATATTCCCTTTTACACCTAAATTTTACACATGAATAACTGCAGTTCTGTGATTTTACAATACCCAGAAAGGGTAAAGTACAGCCACTACCAAAATCTGAAGAATCACACTGTGGTAAACAGTGCCAAAACAAAGTAGGTAACAAATTAGATATTTCAATATTAAAATTTACTATCAAAAAGGTTAATATACACTGAACTTATACTGAACATTCACAAATTCAGTGCTCTATTTTTAACTGTTTCAACTCAAGTTTGCTATGTAACAGTTACAAGGCTTAATTTTTTGATTTTCTGATTTTCTTTTTCATAACAAAATGGATCTTCAATTTGTTGATCCATTTTTTGTCCCAATTTAAATTCTGAAGAAAACTGAAAATACCTCAATGAATTAGAATGACTCATATCAACATCACACCATTGTTTTATAGTATAAGCAAAAATGAGACCTGGCATATTTCTTGCTGGAACAAGGAGAATGCCTTAAGCTACATCTCATCACCATTTTGCACATATACTAGTTTTCCCGAAAAGATGAAAGGCTGGGTTTTCAATTTTATTTCAACTGGAAGCCACAAGACCCACTTACCTGCTAACAATCAAGTTAAGAATTCAATATGTATTGAAACAAACAGAATTCTGGGGATATACTTTGTATAAGATTTATCCTCAAGTTTTGTCCATATTAGTAATGCAACTCTGTACATGCTAATTCATGACTTGAAATAAAAGCAGCTTTTACTCTTCAGAAATGTGATAAGTGACACTGATACTTAACAGCAAAAAATCCCAAATGTATTACATGAATATATGCAACTTATCACAGTGCCTAATAAGAGACAACTATTAGACTCAAAAATTAAATACCTAAGAATGTCCAGTAAACAGGTCAATTTTGCAAAGCAAGCAATAATATAAATTACATACTAAAGCAAATTCAATATATTAAAACAAATAAATACAACTAAAAGCATTTTTGCTTATTTAGCTGACACCAGATAGCAGATATTGAATAGGCTCAAGTCATTTACACATAAGTCAATTTTCAAAAAGTGTTAAGTTTGAAGGACTCGTGGGAAAAGATATATCCTACCTAAAGTGGAAAAAAGAAGGACTTGAAATTTCATCACTCCCCTTTGGAAGGGAAGCAATGCATTTTAAGTGTATATGCTAATAGCTGTTGTCTGATAAACCACTGCATCATTTTATGACAATATCTGAATATTTGAAGCGAAACTGCACACAACTTTTAACTCAACATTCACTTCTATCCTGAATGTTAGTTACATTCCCAATTTTAGCAAAATTAGTTAAGTCAATATAAATTCCCAGATGTTTGGAAAATAAGACATTTCAAAATTAAAACATTTCCTAATCTCTTAATTCGGCACCTTTTGTATTTTAGGATTACCTTGCTCCTGTAATTCCACTTTTACCTAGCCAAAACCTCAAATGATAAATAAACAAATGAAGTGAACTTTATCATTCAGCTCATGTATGGGATTCTGACTGACAGAGGAATAGAGAAGGAACAGAAAAGCCATGTAAGACTCATGTTATTTGCAATAGTCTTTTATGTGTACCAAACCACAAAGTTCTCAGTATCCTTAAAAGGTCAGTAGTATTTAAAGATAAATCAAGCCCAGAAAAGTTTATTTCCTGAATGCTGAGGTATCCTACAGGACTTTGAGAAATAATTCTTCCTGGAGCTAAGGCAAGAAGTGCTTTTGCCTGTACTACATAATGCTCACCAAATTTACCATTTGCCATTTGAAAACTGATGCAGAAATGAAGAAAGCATTATATTTCTTTATATTTCTATTATCAAGAAAACAGTAGGAAACAATCTTGAAAATCCGTCATGAGATAATCAATTAGAAAAAGAGCAGGTAGAAAAAAAAAAATGCCAACTCTTCATCAACTAGAAAAACATCAATGGGTGGGCTGTCAAGTATACATTCTGCCCATTTAGAATAATTACGTTGTCAATTTAGGTGTCATTAACCCAAATTATTAAGGAAGG
Source organism: Loriculus beryllinus (assembly GCA_039877255.1). NCBI lineage: Eukaryota > Metazoa > Chordata > Aves > Psittaciformes > Psittacidae > Loriculus > Loriculus beryllinus. The sequence continues at coordinate 25,404 of JBCJKH010013784.1, read as the reverse complement.
GATCAGAGCTTTCTTTAAAGTCTTTAAAAGAACCCTGAAAACTGTAATACATTAATGGGGCCAGTTGTCTAGTCTCACTTAAAAGAATCCCACTATATCAAAAGGTATTTATAGTAAAACCCAAGACACATCTTACCATCCAATCATTCAAGTCAGAAATAAGACTTCCTTGATTTAGTGCTAAACCCTATCGGAAAAGCATGCAACAGAAACAAGCAAGCCAAACAACACCAGATGATTTGATGAAGGAGCCTGTAACTTGGGATCTCAGTCAGCTGAGCAGAAATTAACCACAGCCAACACTTGAAAAAGAAGATTGTACACAGTGATTATAAATCATTAATCATTTTTTTCTGTCTACTAAGGACCTGTCTCAAGAAGAAGTTTCCATAACAGGCTTAATACATATTAACTCAAGCCACAAATTAAATGTTAACAAGTTTTCTTGAAAATCTGATTCAAAACCTGAGAAATAAGTTTTTAACATTGTATGATGATATGGTAGAATAATTTATTGATAAATTGTAAGATAGCTGAATATTTAAATCACCAAAGAGGATGAAGGATGCATCTGGAACTGTAAGTCCAATATGGAAAATCATCATCCACATCTGAATATGACAGAGCTGATATAGAGTCCAGACACAGCAGATATACAGTTACATCATTAAGTATCTATATAGATTGCCATAAATGATTTCATAATGGCAAATCGCAGAATATTCACATATGTGAAAAATAGTAATTATACCAAACCCCATCAGATTTCACATATTCTGTAATGTCAGCAGCTCATACAGCAATTTCTTCAGGAGTGGGTCTGCACTTACTCAGGAAGGGTTTCACCACATCAGATGTGCCTTCTCTAAACTTTTCCAACCTGTCACTAAATGACGATATAGCACTGAACCTGTTGCACACACACTCCTATCCCCCAGCTTTAAGGCTCTTAAGAGCATAGGCACAACTCTAGCAGGAAAGACCTGGTATCCTCCCTCCAAATATAGTAAAAGTGAAGTCTAGCTCAGATCTTAAACACAAGGCAAACACGGACGGATATCCTCTTTAAAATATTTAAGCATACAGCATTTGTATTTCAGCTTCTGTACATGTGAACACCACATTTCAATCTACCTGATATGAACTGATACACTAAAATACATAAAAATAAAAATACATAAAAATAAGAATACTCTTTGAAGAATGACTTTCTACTTCCTTACCTCACCACCCTAGTATTTCATTATCCAGATTTTGGACTTTTTTTTATTTTGTTTTTAAATCTCTGAAAAAACTTTCAATCATTCGTAACAAAACCAACTACCAAAACAGTGTCCTTCACTACATCTGTGCTGACTAGAGACGGTCCAGCTTTTACAGCTGGCTCTTTTAGACTTGTTTTTATGAGCTTCTCTAGAATGAAGCAAAACTGTAGCAGGTCTTTTGGATTATTTGTTCCTAACAAGGAACTACAGGAATACTGATATTAAGCACACTGCAAAGTGTTTGAAAGTGACACTAATGATTAGATTCTTTTCCTCTTAGGAGGAGATTTGAGTTTCCCAGCTCATTTTGCTTATTAAGAAGTCATTCCTAAGTTCACAACTAAACACAGGGACCAGGAGTCCTTCACAGGCTTTTTGTCTATGTGGTGGCCTTAACTTGCTCCCCGCTGAGGCAAGATCCAAGTATAGAGCACCAGCCCCACCAACCTCTACTGGAATCCTGGTCGTATTCTGGCAGAAGATGCATCAAATATCTTCTAGCATAAGCAAGAGGGTCAGCATGAAATTTCCAACAGGACCCTTTTTGGGAGGACCTGCAGCTCTAGCAAGCAGAGCAAGGCTGTCAACAGGGCAAAGGAGGAAAATGCTCAGGTTTGATTACTACCTCATTTCTTTACTATAACTATAGAGAAGAGAGAGTGTATGCCTTGCTCTAGCTGAGCAGAACAAGAGTGGTAGAAGCAGGCTGCAGTGGAAATGTGTCATAGGGCCACCATTACTGCTTCAGAGGAGCCTGTCTGAATACCTGGTGCAGCAATTACAACAGCTTGTTAAGCTCTTTGGGAAGAAGGTCCCCATAGAAGTACTGCACATTTGACCATATCTAAGGAAGTTCTGATGCAGAAGGGAAACATGTGGAAACCCAAACGGCTCTGTATAAAAAAGGGCAGTATCAACATCAGAGAAGCACTGCAAAGAACAAGACAGCACAGGCAGACACAGCAAAAGGGTAAAAAAAAAACCAAATTAAGGAGGAATCTGTAAACTCTAGATGAACAAAATAAAGCACTTTGCTGATTTGCACTGAACAAGTAAATACAAATGAAGCAACACAATTAATAAGCAAATGGCATTAAAAAGATAGTGTACCTTCACACACTGGGCAGCACTCTCCTTCTGGCACATAGTACCTGTCACAGTGTAGCTCACCACACTGGGCAGAGAAACAAATGGAGACTCCACCTTGGCATCGACAAAAACGACAAGCATCCATTCGAAACATGTCTCCATCATAATATTCCATGCTGTTAAATATGCAAGTTGGCTTCACTTCTGAAAGTAGGAGGGGAACAAAAAAAAAAAAAAAAAGGAAAGCATTTTATAGATATTGGTGAGACAAAAACTCATGTTGCTACTGACAAGAGAAGGTTGACTTTCATTTTTGAACAAAAGTAATTTAAGAACATAGCATATCCTACTCTCAGTTTCAACAATGGAAGAAAATAAAATGCTATTATAAACAGGGGAAGTTCAGGTTAGATGGAAGAAGTTCTTTCCTGTGAGGGTGGTGAGGCACTGGAACAGGATGTGCAAGGTGATGCTCCACCCCTGGCAGTGCTCAAGGCCAGGCAGGACAGAGCCTTGGGTGACATGGTTTAGTGTGAGGTGTCCCTGCCTATGGTAGAGGGGTTGGAACTAGGTGATCCTTTCTAACCCTAACTATTCTGTGATTCTATGATTCTATACTTCCATGCATAATTAAAGTTTCCTTTTTTACAAAATCAAATACTGGAGGAAGGCTATGGCACAGGTATTTCTTCATAGGTGTTAAATATTTCTTATTCTGGATGAGACAGAAGCTACTTCAAATTTCAGCACAGGAAGTAATGGATTTTTCTGTTTTCAGAAGACACTATCTGATGTTTCTTAAGTGTAATCTTCCTTTCTGCATGACTCAGTACACAGGTGGATAAATTGCACTAAAGCTGTTCGGGCAATAGGCATATGTTTAAAGCAAAACCCAAACTTATTTTGTGACTACCTGATCCGTTATGCAGAACTGAATACTACTCAGTTCAAGCAACATGGAGCTGTACTAGTCAGCTCACATCTATACTCCCCACAGAAAATAACCTCAGTTCTAATGAATATCTATGTGATCACTTTATTGTATACAGACGACTATTTTTGGTATGCCTTCAACTACAGTAGATCCCTAATGTTTAAATAAACCTGAATTTCGTGGGAAACTGAAAGCTTCTGAAAACTCTTAAGTATTTTGGAATGGAACAGTTTGCAGATTTAACCACCTGTTTAAAATTACTGTCACTTTTTTATACCAAAGAGGTTTGCTTCCAGAATATGAAGCAGATCCACACACCATGAATATAACATAAGGTTTCCCTGGAGCTTCTGACCTTGCAGTTACCCCACACATACACATTTTCTTACACCAGCAGTGTATTCTGTTCAGTCAGCCCAACAGAGACACACACAATACTGTGTACTTCAACAGCCCAGGGCTGAATCATTATGACTCAAGACACCCTAGAAGAAATACTTCAAATTTATGTTCAACTATAACACATCACATTAGTCATTAGGAAATCATGACTTCAGTTTCATCATGACATTACTGATTAAGCCTCCTTCCTCTTCTGAATAAACTTTTTGGCCTTCTATGGTACTAGCCCAAGAAACCTGAAAACATTTTAATTTTTGATTTTTTTTTTTCAAAGCAGATGAAGTCAAAGAATATGTAGTAAATAGGTGTAGTTTTCCAGATGCTTAAAATCTGGTATTCTTAAAACCCAAAGGTTCTGCAAACAGGAAGTTATTAATTTCAGCAACAAAGTCAAAATCTAAAAGATTACCAAACTGTGGATAAACCCATCAAATTTCACTACAGCTGAACTAAAACAGGAAAGAAAGCTTAATTACCTATGTTGCTGATTTCAGCCAAATAGATGGAAAAGACTACTTAGTTACATGTCCAATGCCTAGCCACATAGGGCTTAAAAATGTGCTCACTATGTAGTCAGGTGATTTTTCTTTTTGGGTTAGGGCTCAGTATCACATGGGAAATGAAAAACATTTATGGAAAATTCAGCATTTGCAGGTTCCTTTCCACCCATTCCAATCCTCTTACTTCTGGGGGGTAAACGCTTTTCACCTGATTTACTCTTGACAATGATACGGGTTTTCCTCAAATCTCTAAAGCATTGCAAAGACTCTAGTATTTCTTTCCACGTACACTTATATTTTGCTCCAGCCCCGAGTCATTTAACACGATTGCAAAGCATTAGAGTTGGAACTTGAAAGAATCCTGACCAATGTTCGATTATAATGTGCCTGTTCTGTCTTCAAGACATAATCTAGAAAGCAGCATTGAAAAAGAACAAACCAGGAGGAAATACCACTGTGCTGTGTCAGGAAAGCAGGTATGACCTCATTAGAAAGCAATTCTCATAAACAAACACTTGAGAAATATTTCAAGTTTATTCAGCTCAAGCTGTTAGTTTAAAAACCTTCTCAAAAAGGAGTAAGTGCCAACACAGTTCAAAAGGCCTTTAATCTATTGGCTCCAGACTGTACTGATTTGATTGCAGCTTTCCAGATTTTTAATGATTTAATGATTCCCACCCACCCACCCCATCCCCAAAACAGTAGATCTGAATTCCTGCCTAGTTTGAAGTAGAAACATCATCTTCCATGAATTATCATTAATTTTTAAAGTGTCCAAATAACACCAAAGAAGTAACTGTAAACCTGTAAAGCAAACAGTATCTTTTCTCCTTACACTGAAAACCACCACAGAATTTCACTATACGTGTATTTTTACAATCAAGATTTATGGTAGTGTATACATTCACACTAACTATTGACCTAAGCCTATAAATCCAGAGACAAGGATTACTTTTGTTAGAGCCATATGTAAGACTGCAGTCCTTAGGTGCAGTCAAGCCAAAACAAGCACTAATCAAAGAACTGTAGCTTCAGATACTCATACAGTGGAAGCCTAATGAAAAGGTAAGCACCATGCAGTAAAATCATAACGATGCATTTCTTCCACCCATGATATGCTGGAAGATTCTCTCAGCTCTCTTTTTTTACTTATGGCCACAATAGAGTGAAAGAACATAAAGCCAACATTGAATCAATACATCTTTTCCTAAAGGCCAGTAACCACGAATTCATTATTTGGCCAATAAAGAGAATACAGGTAGACTTCCTCAAGTGCCAAAGCTTCATTGTGTGACAAAGTAATCTGACTGATCTTCACAGCACAAAGTGCTTAAACATATCCAAACCCCCAAATCCTTTTTCTGATGCAGACTACCACTACAAAACAGCAGGCATGAGACAGACCATGGTTTTGTGAACATGAATTCAGTCTCTGCCAGATATCAGATAACCCAGTTATACAAGATTGATCTAGACCAAGCACAGACGTACAACTGCCCATCTGTGAAAGGAGCCAGGCCAGAGCAGACAGTACCCAGAACAATACAGAGTTTATACTGGCTGTGGAAGGACAGATAATATCACATCTTTTCTCCCATATAAACATGACTAAAATGGACTTGATTTGGCGTTAAAGTTCCTGCCACAGAGTTGACTGAGAAATAGTGCTGGCACAAATTTAGCTTTACAGATCTCACAGCCCAGCCTTTTTGTTCTAAAAGTCAGCATTGCAGTGAATCATAGAGCCCCATACTACAAACACAAACTGATTACTTCAAGACCTTTACATCCCATCTGAACTGCAGACAGACAATCTGCTTTATCAAACTAGCTTTCAAAGGTATTTCACCTTACTTTTAAATCTAATTAAATACAGTTCTGTTGGCTGAACTAGCCCCAAATAAAACTTCTGTTATTGAGATTTCTGTAGTTTCCCAATACTTGTGGTTTCCTTTGATTAGAATCATGGAACAGCTCTGAAATAAATGCAAGTTTGCACTCCATCCCTTGAAAGACAGTGCATTAGATGCTTCAAGCATCAGCTGTCTTTAGGAAAGTTTGGCATTTTCTTTTCTAGTATCAGAAATTCCAGCCCCCCTGAAGCAGAAGCAAGACTCTGCTGTTTACAATTTTCCCTTGTTTAAAGGATTAAAAGGTTCATGATTACAGCATACCGAAGTATTTGTACCAGACTCTTGGAAGGAACTGGAGCAAGTGCTGTGAACTTTTGATTAAATGAAAGGGAAGGAAACCGATAAACTTGAATCCTGTGTCCATATAAACAAAATACAGAAAAGCTCTCTGTGTTTCAAAAGTTGTGCTGATAAGGACTTAAAAAAACCTGTTAAGATTCATCAGAATCAGCCCGTAACAATATTAAGAGACAACAGACTGCACACTTTTGTTTCCTTGCTCTTCAGGTTGCACTGCTTAGAGCAGTGTATTCCCTATTAATACAACTTCAGAACCATTCTCAAAGTCCTTTGGTCCTGCCTTTTCTAAAAAGGTCACCCAGAAACAGAGAGGTCAGAATTAAAACAAACTTATATGGTTATTTGTAAATCAATGCAATTATTTATACATGCGTTTATACAATTATACATACATATTTTCACAGCTTATTTTTTTTTTGTGGTATGTCAGTTTTGCAAGATATTAAAAGATACTTGGGATTGAAGAGGAAAATCAAATTCAGCAATTCAACTTTTATAGTAAGGTTTATAGCAGGGAAAGTCTGTATTGTTACATTAGAAGCCACTTTTATATTCATCTGCCACAATCTATATACAGAGTCAATTATAGACAGCAGTCTTAAAAACTGTCTGTGCACCTCAACAGTAGACCCCAATCCAGTAATCTTTAGGCAGCTTCAGAAGACAGTTCTTGTGTAGGTTGATTCCTGTCTTTTTTACAGTAGACAAGACTGCAAAGTGTTCCCCATAGAAGCAAAAGACTTATTTCCAAGTCACTGTGTTGACTGGAGGTTGTATCATAGCAAGAACCCTCAAAACAATGAGCTCTACCTCATACATTTCTGACAATCTTTTCTTTAAAACCACTGGTAATGGAGAAACTGCAACCTGTTTACTAAACAATTCCACAGTTTTAACTACTGTAACTAAGCTCAAATCACAGCAAGGGTAATTCAGGGCAGGCAGAAACAGCTAAAAAACAGAATGAAGTTTCCCAAGTTTCATTACTTTTCCCATCTTTAAGTCCTACTGTTTTTTCCCTTCCTTCAAAATGTGCAAAATTACTGCTAAGAGGATTCATCCTGGGTGTTCCTGCATCCATCCTTTCTTACAGATGAAATTTCAGTTTTTCTTCATCAGGTCATGCTTTTCCGTGTTTGACTGTTTCTGTGGCTTTCCTTAAGGTTATCCCCATTTTGTCTATACATCCTTCTGGAAATTAAACAGTGCTACATCTCATCCTGCAGCAGGTTTTAGCCCTGCCACAAAAAACCAAGGAGCCAAGGCCACCGAGGGCCATGGCTGTGCTTTAAAACTCCAAACAGTGACAGATTTTCTTGATAAAATTGCCAAGCAATTCTTGGAAGCAAGCCATGTTCTTCATAACAGAGGAATGTGTCTAAATCCCAGTAGTCTGTCAGTCTATCAAAGGAGAAAATGCATGTTGTCATCAGTTCAGCCCTAGACATGTTACCAGGACACAGGCATCTGAAACAATCTCAGCACCACTAAAAGGTACTGGCATAGCCCATCATTCACTGCCACTGATAAGCCTATGATAAGCCTCTAGTGTATATGAAAAGTGAAAAGTTTCAAGAAAAAGAATCCCAAACCTGTAACCCAGGCTCTGGTTTGGCATTTGTTGCTTTCTTTGAGAAAAAATATTTAATTCTAACCTTGTCCTCTCCAAAGCGTTAGAAACCTTGTTAAAGTTTAAGCATCTAAGAAATATCTGAGAATCAGAACATTACTGAAGACATGAGCTTAGAAAATTCACTTTGGCAAAAACATTACTACTTCAAAAAGAGATATATTTTTTTTCCTTTAACTTTTAAAACCAGACAGAACTAGACCATCTGGCTTCTAATATTCTTTGTATATGACATACCACCACTTCCACAGTTTCTATCTAGCATCTTGTTTTTCATTAACTGATATGAATGAAAAAAGTGAGTTAGACTTTATCCTTATGTTATTTAAAATTCAGTCTCTACTATCCACTGACTAACCCTCCCATGCATAGTGAACCACTGTAAAGGCTTTGAATTTGGTTTCACATCCAGCTGTGGTCCCAACATTTCTACCCCTCCTCATATATTTACTTACATTTTATTTATTAATATTTTATTTACATGCAACTACAGACTGATTGCTCTTACAAGGAATTTTTGACCGGTCTTTTAACTGGCCTCTTGTTTTAAATGTAACTGGCAATGATTTGTGTTGTTTCAGATATGTTTCCCAACTTGACAATGGTGAGTATAATCCAGGTTCAGAGGATCTACACATTTGATGTGGTTTGGCAGACTGACACGCTTTTTCACTCTACTAGACCAAATTCCCATACTGCTGAAGATGGTGATTGGCCATGATTTTCAAATAATGTTCAAATGTTCTTACTGCAGGAAAAGTGCGCTAACCCAAAAACTAAAACCCCACCCCACAACCACTAAATCACTTCACTTTTCTGATATCAGATTATCTTCCTTCAATATTAACCTTCCATTTATTATTTACAAAACAGTTTGTTATCTTTTGCTCTTTGCAAACTGCATTTCGAATCTCGTTATTTTAAAACCCTGTTATTTTTAAACAGGTGACTATTCAAAGTCCATAAGATTCTGTGGTTCTGGATTCCCAGAGAGAAATGCACAACAGTGTTTAATTAGGATCAGAACTATACTTCAGGACATCCTTTGTTACCAAGGTCAAACTTATTTCTTAAGAGCACACAGAAAACTAATTTACTGAAAGTGCAATATAAATTCTGTAAGGATTAGCACAATAAATAACAGGAACTCTATGGTAATTAGCTGATGTCTGTGAGGCGTTTCACTTGGACTGCATTCTTCCTTCTTTAAGGAAGGTTTTCCTTGCTGACCTGATAGTCCCCATTCAAATCCCTTCAAATCCCTCTAGAAACAGGTAATTCTAATTTCTCTTTAGAAACAGTGGAATCACCTTTGTCCTTTTCTGCACCATCAACTTAATAATGGAACTGCAATTGGTGTGAGGAGTAAGTGAATCAACAGGTGAGAAGTGTGATTAAAGAGGGATTTTACTCTCTCCTCCAATGCAGTACCACTCTATAGATGGAGGCATGAAGAAAGTCAGAAGGCACAGAAAAAAACCCAAATGCCTCATTTATGTCAGTGGTATCTCCTTGAATGAGAAAAAAAACAATTACAGAAGCAGCTGTAAAACCCAGGTTATGTGTCACATCAAGTGAATGAGCTTGATGATTCAGGAGATGTCTCTACTGCCATGTGATCATCAGCAGCACAGAAAGGGTCACCATCTTAAGTCCCAGGAAAAGCTGTTAGCCTTTCTTCTCTGGACCAAGGTCAGTTATTTCTATGTACGTATCAGGTAGTCCCATTTTCAATGGGCAGGGCAATAAAAGTCCATTACCTCATGTCCAGGGGAAAGGGATGTGAAGTGGGGCTGCAGAGCCACTCCTGGCAAGACTGGACTCTCAAATCCCAGCTCATACATGGCCATGGGGGAAAGAAGGCTTGTCCCCTCGACCCTGGATCACACGGATACATTAACAAGGGCCACCCTTACACATGCAATTTACCATTAGAGATCCTTTTAAAGTAGCAACTGTATTCAAGTAAACTTACTGAGAAGTGGATGCCCTGATGGACAGCAGGAAGCAGCTGCAGGATGCTTGGTAATTGCCTTTCAAATTTCTAAGGCAGAGCTCACAGTCAGCACGTGCGTTAGTGCAACTTACATTCAAGAAACCCATACATCAATACCTAATTAGGGAATAAGCAAGTTTGGATACTCTGGTTTCCAAATCCTTCTACTCTTGCTGCATGTACAGCTTGCAGTCTCTTAAGATTCACTTCTTCATGCTTTAAATGTAATGCCGAATCAATTTTTTTTTTCTTACAAGCTCTTCCATGAGAAAAGGCAGCACCAGGATTAGCAGACAAAAACCTTGGTGAACAATGCATTTTGGGTGGATCAGAAGAAATCTTGAATTAACTTCTGTAAAATGCATGATTTTTGGGAAGGACTGCCTCCTGGGAATCTCTTGCTCAATTTTCCCCAGATTAATATAATATGCAATCTAAATGGAAAGCAGATTCCAGATAACTGGAAGTAGGAAAACTTCATGGCAACTGGAATAACCTGCCTTTAAACAAAGCAATAAACACTCTCAATTCCACTGAAATGTATGCTCTGTTACAACGCAACCACAAAACAGGTAAAATCTCATTTTCAGTTTCATATATTAAGATGAAATTATTTGCTATAGATTTCCCATGTTGCTGTATTTTCTCTATTTACTTCACGCGTCTCAGAAATGAGCACATTTGACTGTGGCTGTAGCTCTTGAAAACTTCACTACTGAACGCCACTACAGTAATTGCCAATTCCCATATGCAACTAGCGGTGAGGTATATGTATATATATAGCTATATCAGCTATACCTGTAGTTAGACTATTTGATGGCAGACAGAGATTTAAATTTAGCAATTCACAAATCTTTCTCCTTCAGGCTACAATTCTGTTTCATACACAACCGCGGGCTTGCCCTGAGGGTCATCAAGGACTGTACGATTAGGAAAAACAGGCAGCCAGCATCGTCTCAGCAACAATGACTGACACAGTCATATCACTACTGCATTGTAAATCAGTGTCTACCAACAGTTACAGAGAGCTGCAAGGTTAAATTTACAAGTTAAACAGTAAAGACCTTTCTCTGACAAGGAAAAAAGAGCAAGAAACAACAAAGTTGTGGTAATCATTGTTGTCTGAGCTATCATTTTGACATCCAAAGACCAGGCAGGGTATGTTCTGAGATGCCCCAAATATGCATACTGCATAAATCATGACAGAAGAACTTCAAGCATCAAAAGGGAACTACGACTTGATTCCTACCACAATCGCAACAAGACAGAATTATTTTACCTATAAAGATGCGTTCCTCGAAAATGAAGGAATCAAGCATATAATACATACCTTAAATTTGACTTTTTTAATTGTCTAACCTTTGGACAAGAACTGCATTGTAAAGACAGTAATACCTGTACGCTAATTGTAATGATGTATTCTTTTGACCACAGTGGTGTTTTAAAAAGCATAAAATTATGTCTTCAGTTAGCCTAGCAGTTTTACCTTAAATATTCTGATCTCTCCATACATTCACAATGATAAGAACTTCACACAGAAATATTAAGAACATCAGCTCTCTGTAATGTATTTTTTTTTGTCACCAATGAGAAGGTTGTTCTCAGCACTAAATTATGTTCTATATTAAAAAAAAAACCCAGTCAGAAGCTCAGCCCATAAAGGTTTAACAGCCACAGACAGTTGGTACTTAACAACAAGGCTCAATTAAATCAAAATATCAGGACCATTTCCAAGGAGGAATAAATGTTTTTTTCATGGTAAATAATGTCATTAAAATTATATGGTTTATATATATAAACTATGAGAAACAGCAGATTAGACATGATAGAACACATAATGACACAATCAGTGTAACTCTGAAGCATAAAAATTTTCATTTTGTAAGTTGATATTTTAGAAAGACAGCAGTGTATTGATTTACTGCTGTATTTATCATCAAACAGGAACAACGGCTCCACGACCTGCAAAGAATAACTAGTGTTGAAGTTCCTTTTGCTTCAGGTTAATACCCTGTTCTAAGACAGACTAACAAAAATGATCTTTAAGGTCCCTTCATGATCTTTAAAGGTCTCTTCCAACCCAAACCATTCTGCAAAAGCTAGTTTGAGATAGTGTGCACTGTTAACAAAGATAACCACACAAAATCGACAGATATATCACAGAACTTTGAAATCGGTTTTATATTAAATCCAGGAAAGATATTTGTGAAAGAATGACTGATCTGTCACAAAGATGCTGACAAACAGGACATACTAAAGAGCCTCTACACGACATGTATTTTGCTGCCATTATTCATTAGCTACTGCCTCAACACTGGCCGATGTTCTGAAACAAAAGCAGACCTCCTTCCTGCATAGTCAAGGCAGCCTACCCATATCCTTTCTGAACATGCAGCTCTGCATCTATCACATTAACACATACTTGCAATAAATACTGCAGAAGGGTGGTCTGTGGTAACACTCTGCACATCATTAGGGTTACGTAAATACACAATTTAGTTACCCCACAATACACAAAACAGAGTTTTTGCAGTCTAAATACACTTATTATAATGGATGCCATTAAGGTAACTCAGATGATCATTATTATTCCTGACTGCTCCCCTCCCTCTCCCCAACAGAATTAATTAATTCTAACATTAAATAGGAAAACTATACTAACATGACTGTGCAGGTGTCCTTTTTATTCCATCCTCTTGCCTGTTTTCAGGGGGTTCCAAACACAGAAGTAACTAATGGAACTTGCTAGTAACACTGATTACAAAAGTTCCCCACTTACCATTGATCAATTCATTAACTTGCATTTGATTAAAACACGCTGTTTAAAAAAAAAGCATCTAATCCTAATTGGAAAGGATGAAGATAAGGAATTCAGCATCTTCCCAGCATTTGTGCCAACAGCTAACCACTCTCACTGCTGAGAACAGCATGTCCTAGATCTTACAGATTTGGCTCTTGTTACTTTGATGGAATTTTTTTTTAATGAAGTGAAGAAACTTATCTAAGCCCATCAATGTAAGATTATTTTCTCCATCTGTCACTGGTATCTACTGTATCTCTTCTGCACTTGTCAGTATTTCAAGACCCTTTTAGAAAACAGAACTGGATATTATATTCAACTATCAGTCTCACAAAGAGCATTTCCCCCTCCCCTCTTCATTTTAAACTGAGAGAAGTAATGTTAAGGATGTTTTTTCTCAGATGAGAAAAAATCATCTCTTCCTACAAACCTTTGTTTTCCTCCAATCTGGCCTTTCTGCTTCCCTTCACATTCAACATTCAACATTACCTTCCCTTCAAAAACTCCTATTTTTTCTTCAAATTTACTCTGTCTTTACAGGCTACTAAGGTGAAGATTAGGAGCTGAAAAGCCTGAGAGACAAAAAGAAATCCTGACCCAAAGCCTGGTTGAACCTTTGAAGTCCATTGCAATGAGCAACAAAGCAATGATGCATAGGGTAACAGTGCTAAGACAGTCTAAATCCACTGTTAAGAATAAAAAATTAATACAATTCCTCCTTGGAAACAGGATATTAAAATTACTAAAGGCAAAAAAAAAAAAGGCCAATTTAAACAGCTTCATCTAACACCTGATATAAATACTGAAACAATTTTGGTAACAGTACCACAAATAACAGCAATGTTAGCAAGGTTAGCATCTTTGAGACTGTTTTACACCAAAGATACCCTATCAGGAAGATATCCTATCAGAAACTGGTTTCATGTTTCTTGCTCAAAGTATAAAAGTAAATCCTGAACTAAACATTGCATTGAAGTGTGCCACACAACTAAATTCAGAAATGATACCTTAATAGAATGACATGAATATGAAACAAAGGAAGGTGACTATTACACTTCAGTGTAAAAGGCAGCATATAAACAAGAACTAGGTAAGTTGCATTCAATTCTACAGTAGCTACAATCTCATCCCAAATAGTGAAAAAAATCCACCTGAAAGCTAAAGAACCCGTGACTCTTCCTGATACAAATTCTTGTATTCATATGAAAGAAGTTAATTTTTATGTATCATGTCCCATTATATATGCTAAGTATTATTTTTGAATCAGCATCTGAGCATTTAAAATACTGCTCTATGTAAATATCACATTCTCCTGGGGCAGTCTATCTCATTGTATGTATGTTTATGTGCATACGCAATGAAGAACGTAAAATAAAAGCTGTTTCAAACGTATGATACATGCACCACTAAAGATTAATTATTGCTGAATAAACGTTAAAAAGAAAAAATGCAGTGAAGGAATTTTGCTAATTCCCTGTGTCACAGGGAAAAGTGCATTAGAAAGAAAACTAGAAATTTAGAAATCAAAGAAACACAACTTACAAATGACAGTCTCCCACTTAAATACCTTCATCTGAACTTCCAGTTAGAATGACAGAACTGTGTGGGTTGGGGACCTTAAAGATCATCCCGTTCCAACTCCTCTGTCGTGCTCAGGGACACTAGACCAGGCTGCTCCAAGACTCGTCTGACCTGGCCTTGAACACTGCCAGGGATAGGGCAGCCACAGCTTCTCTGGGCAGCCTGTGCCAGTGCCTCACCACCTTCACAATAAAGACCTTGTTCCTGATGTGTTATCTAAAATCTCCCCTCTTTTAGTTTAAAGCCATTCCCCCTTGTCCTATCGCTACATGCCCTTATAAGATGTCTCTCTCCAGATTTCTTGTAGGCCCTATTTAGGTACTGGAAGGCTGTTATAAGGTCTTCCTTAAGCCTTCTTCTCCAGGCTAAAGAATCCCAGGTGTTCCAGCCTGCCTTCATAGCAGAGGTGCTCCAGCCCTCTGATCATCTTTGTGGCCTCCTCTGGACTCACTCCAGCACCACGTCCCTCGCCTTCTTTCTAACTGAACTTAATTCAAGAGTTTTATTTCTCTTAGATCTTAATAACATGGTGAAAATAACCAAATGCCCAGCATTTTCTACAGATAGATAAAATCCTTCTCCATGTGCAAGAGAAAGCTTCACGTACCATTGACACATTCAAAGACATCACAGCACTTGCCAGGTGTTCCATCTCCACGTGAGACTATCTGGGGAATGGAGCCTGCCTCGCACATGGGGAAACCACATAAACCAGAGAGACACTCGCATCTGAAACCAAAGAACAGTAAGGAAAACCCCATAAATAAACGAAGCCACTTATAAGGGGATAGAATATGCGAGAGGAAAACAGAAAGCTAGAGCACAAGTTCCAGTACTAGCATATACATATCTTAGAATCATCTTTTATTAACTCAACAATCAAGGTAGACAGCTTATCAACCTGAAGGATTTTTTTTAACCATCTGAATTGGTGGTCAAACAAACAAGGAGGTGGTACTATGCAATATCAACACTTCTCTAGTACTGCATTTAAAAACGTAGAAAACCATGGTTCCATATTGCTTGAAAATAACTGTAGCCTCCAGACTTGCAAAATTGAGGTTTCTCCTCCATTTCTCTCCAAAAAAATCAAAAGTGGTGAAACACTAATAGCAGTAACTGCACCCACTCATCAGGGAAGTGCTCTCTCATTAAGAAACTGTATTATACACAGTTTTATATAGGGATTAATTAAAAAGAAAGGAAGACCATACAGAATCATTAAATTTAAGCCAAATGAGAAGAACTGCAGGTTCTCTTTCGGTTTTTGATGGAGCTGCCCTCAGTTTGCAGAGGGTCATTCAATTACATTGAGATGCCAAATAACATGGGAGGCTAGGGATATTAAATACCACAGTTAGTTTCAGAAATTGGAAAAATTCTAAAGAGTATCTCCTCCATGTAAGTAGTATTTATTTGTTTATTTAAGAAAACAGTCTTAAGAACAGGAATACATAAAATATAGATAGACAATAGTCACATTTGTTTCCAGATTCTTTGCTTTATGATTAACGTAACACTTTAAAAAACAAACACTAAAGAATCTTGGTAAGTTTATACTTAGAGAGCCTGCCCCAAACAATGGGAATATTACAGGGATAAGGAGTAATGATTCAACAGAATGCAAGACAAAATGAACAAAAAGAAATACGTGAATATTGTAGCTGAGAAACGTCATGGAATAGCACTTAAAGTTTTCAGCTGCAAATAACAGATTTTTTCTGTTTTTTTCTTCTTTTTAACTGGTGGACTAATTTCGCACACTACAAATGGACACGCATTTGAAAAAGGGGAAAAAAAAAACCTCAGCAGAAGATCCCGTAATTGAGTTAAAAGAAATGAAAATAAGAACTCTACTTGCTAATAACTATTTCAAGTATTTTAAATATTCAAGACAACCCCCACATTAAACCACCCATTAGTAAGATGCATAATCAGCACTTAATGTATTTTCTTCTTCTTTATGCTTAAAACCCAAGAAATTTAGTTCTCCTCTGCATGTTTTCTTAGTTGCCCAACAGACATTTCATCTCAGACTAGTGCTCCATGAATGAGAGAGAGCCACCTCCCAAAAGACAGGGTTTTAATATCTCCCTCTTTTAACCTCACCAGTGTTAGACAATATTGTTATATTCTCCACCATAAGGTATTACTCAAAAGGAAGTTTGCAAGAAGAAATACAAGCAAAGTCAAGGAATCTCACTGAACCTTTATTATACTATCTGGAAAAGATTCTTAAAATATTGAATAACAGCAGCGTGATGCAATATCACGCTTATAAAAGGATAAGTCCTTGAAAAAAACAGCATTCATTATATCACATTTCACAAATTACATTAAATATGTCAAGATAAAGTGAAGCACTGTGTCTGTGTGCACATACATACTACACTACAGGGATAGCTTCAAAATAAGCATTTCAAGGATTTATTTTCATAGTATTGTGCTTACCATAATAGTGAAGGGTAATTAGAACTAAACCAATAATGAAAGAAGAGCAGATAAGAAAAGCTTTATTTATCAGACCTTTACTTTTCACACTTTCTTCTCAACTTATTTATAAATACAAAAAAAAAAAAAGGGGAATTTTATTATTTTCTTTACTGTTCACCCCTTCAGAGATGCAGAAGAAAAAAAAGCCATTATGGTTTCTACTACATGGAATCAAAAAAGCAGCTTCCCTTTAAGATAACTGTAAGGTATCTTACAGAATTCTGTACTAACATCTCACCTTTTGCTGTCCCAATAAATGGAAGGGGGAGTGGGGGTGGGAAAGACAACCTCCAGCAATTGGTGACAAAAACCCAACAAACAATTAGCACTGTCAAGTTCAAGGAATTTGTACCTTAACCCATACCATTGCTTTAGAAGATGCCTTTGCGTTGTGAGAAGAATAAAACACAGAAAGAAGCACCTACATATTACTAAAGAAAGAAAAAAATAAAACATGTATAACAGAAAAAGAAGTACAGACACAATATAAAAGTGGTATTAAAAGCCTAGATAAAAATACTAAGTTTCACTTCAACCATCCTGTATTCACATCCAGCTAATCTCTGGGAAAACAGGTAGCTCAAACTTGCTGAAAATTCACATGTTTTTCCACAGAGAAAATGGCACATGTGATGGAAATGTACTTATAGACCTTGATTTTCCAAGTCACATGAGCTGAAATTACCACTCTTAGTTTTACTGCCTTAATAATAAGCTTTTTCAGACATGCCTGTATCTTCTCTATTCTTTTCCTCTCATTATCATTGATGATTTTAATTTTTGAGTTGCAGAAAAATATTAATGATTAACTTGCACTTCTCTCCTCATTTTCTTCCAAGCCAAAGCTTTTTCTAAAAAAAACCCCAAAACCAACAAACCAACCAAAACACAAACCCCAACAACAAGAAAATATGAATCACCAGATTAAATAACTTAAGATAGGACAATATTCCAGAATAAGGGTTGAAAAAGATGTTTAAAAGACTACTGGGAGCCAATGTTCCTTTCTGCAGAAGAGGCTCCCTCCCATTCAGAGAAATCAAAGCTTCACATACGCATTCACAGTGTAAGCAAACAAAACCCCACCCTCCAAGACTTTATAAATTGACTTCCCATTCAGTTAAAAAATAATCCATGTGTAGGAGAATGTCAAAGCAGCAAATGGTCTCAGATGGACTTTTAAATAGTCTGCATTCTTTTCAGCCAGCTCTGCTAGGAAAACCTTTGACCATTGTCCAGACTATTAACATGGAAAACGTTGTTTTGGAGACAGAAGTCTTTCAGGAAGAAACCCAAGGAATTCTGGTAGCCAAGCATGACTGCTGCACTGCCAAAACAACAACATCTGGAAATTCGGAATAAGTGATCCTGTTCTCAGTAAGACAGAAGAATGAGCTTTATAGTACTCGAGTTCTCTGCAGCGCCTTTTGGAGCAGAGGGACAGACAGAAGAGAAGTTGTCGTCCAGCTCTGTGCTGCCACAGACAGCTATCCACCTGCGGGGTGTGTGTACCTTAGGCTTGGTACTGAGCACTAAGTTTGAAGAAGTTCAGCAGGCCAGATTGTGACAAACCTGGCTATGGGCCCTCTCAAAGTAATTTCTATACAATTTGGCCGTTCATACTGCTGTGCACAGTGCCGGTTCTGAGCTGCCCCTTCTATAACTGTAACCCGCCTAAGGAAAACAGGCACAGCAGAAGTTACTACAAGGAAAACATCCCAGAAAGAACATAACTTTATACACAACTTTCTCCCCTTACACAGCCTGCAGTGACACCACTGCAGCATCAAATCAAATGCCAGGATTAAAGGAAGGCCAATGCTTTGAATTACTGAGAAGCTGGCACTCAGTATCCGCCCCTCACATCTTACTAATAAAGGCGCTAAGGAAACACGTCTTCTCGGGTGTTATACCATCACAGTACTTCTGTCAAGTCAAGAACATGCCCTTTTAACAAGGAAGAACAGTCCTTTAATAGTCAAATGTCCCCTAACAAAACAGTCCAGAAAGAAAAAAGAGAGACTCAAACAGTCAATGCAAGAAACTTCATGGAGTGCAGCCTGGAAAGGTGGTATAGCCTGGAAGGAAAGAAGAATCCCAAGAAAAGAAGCCACCTGTACTGAAATATTGAAAATACAGAATCAACCTGGGTGGTAAAAGGAATTGTCTTTAGTTTTTCATGTTAAAAAAAGAAAAAACCTGCATAATAACAATAATTCTAGAAATTTGAACAACTGAGCAAGGGAATGCTCAGTGTATAACGAACTGAAACAAGGTGATGTCCATTAACCAGCTGAGGAAGGCAACTACTTCGATAATACAAATGGCCTGCTTTTAAAATTCAGTTTTAAGTTCTTCAAAACAGGTAATTTCATTACTGTCTTTTAAGTTTGAGGGTTTCGGTTTGGTAGCTTTTTGTTTGTGGGTTTTTGGTTCTTGTTGCCTTTTTTTTTTTTAATCACCATTTTTTCCTTTCTTATTTTATGTCACCAAAATTGAAAAAAGGAAAAGACGAAAAAATCAAACAGAATACTTTTAAATGACAATTTTTTATTTAAAATCCAATTATCTTGGTTCATTTACTTCTGCTATTAAACAGATGAAAAGAGAGAAGTGCTTGGTTAGCCTCAGAAAAGCTGTTTTGATGGTAGGATCAAAAGAGTTCTCCAGGCACAAGGCATAATGGCTATGAAAATAAGTACAGGCACCCTGGAAGAAAAGATCTAGTACCAGTGAACAGGAGGGTTGGGGCTGGGGTATGTTTAGGAGAAAACAGCTATTCCTAGGATCAAAATAGAATTAAATCTGAAGCACTGATACTAGCGAAACACGAGACTGAAACATACATCCCGTTCCTGTGGAGATTTTTATCACGGTCCTCCTTTTTGATTTGCAGGAATCTAACACAATTTCCCTTACCATTATTAGCACTTATGTTACCTAAATATATTAGAGACAGCTCCCACAGATCCATTAGTAATACACACAGGTAAGGATACTGCAAAATAAGGAATTTTCGGAAGAGAAGTCTCAGCATTATCAAAGCTTGAAAGTGGCAAGATATTAAATGTGAGGCCCTCCTTATCATCAAGCCCAGGGTATAAGAAATTATAATACAGCAGAATGAAATATTAACATATCAATCTCATGAAATTGGCAAAGGATTATGCCTGTGTTACTCACATTTGAAGCCATGATGTAAGTTAATAGGCAAGATCATAAGTTTTAAACCAGTCAAGCTACAGATTCCAGACAGGGAATCAACCAAATGCCAGTCATATAAAAAATAAGCTCAGAAAGCGACACTGCAGGCAAAGACAAAACATGTGGGACAACTCCATTCCAGAGGTGCAGCTAGAATCATCAGAGGGGACAGAAAGCAAACTGTCCAGAGGAGGCAAATAAGCCCTGAGATGATCATTTAGCTTCTGGATTTATTCCATTATAGGTGACATTTAGAGATAAGGCCAGAAGATTACTTCAGAATCCAATGGTTTCAGAAAGCAAACAAGTCCACTTAGTCAATGAAACCTTTTCCATGTAATGGGAACCATGTAGGCAAGAACTGTAACCCTTTTCTAGAAACAAGATGCTTGAAATTCCACCAATAACATTTCATGGAATAGTAGTAAAATACTGATTGCTATTTTAAAATGGTCCACAACCTTCAGTTCCTCTGTTAAGTGTGAAGCAATTTAGGAGGAAAGAAAGGAAGCAGCAATTTGTGACTGGTGAAGTCCGATACAATGCTTCCTGCTATTTTCTAGAGGAAACACAACTTCAGTCTCTTTTGATGTAATCTCAATAATGTTGATATTATTATCTGCTCTAAGTACTGCTGGAAGCTGCTGGGAAATTCTTATGTCTAGTTCCCTTCTAAAAATGCAAATATGATAGTGATACTCCTATTGCTTTGTTTTGCCTATGGGTCTCCCCAGGCAGTTTTGAGTTTGAAGAAAACTGTCAAAATCAAAATTATTTATTTCTGTGATACAAATAGAAACTTGTCTGCTCAAGTCAGAAATTATTCTGAAATAAATCACCTAGCCAATTTCCAAAAAGGTTAATAACTGATTAAGTAGAAATGGAACAAAATAGAGTGGAGAGTGTTGGGAGGAGAAGGAAGAACAATATTCATTAAGATCATGGTACACACAAATTCTTAGACTGACAGGTGAAAACAAAAATTTGTAATAGGAAGATATGCCTACCAGTTTATTGTAAATTAAAAGAGCTTGCTTGTCAAAAACGCAAACAAAACCAGATCCTATAGACACAACAGTATCATTCTACTTTCAAGCATAAAACACTGCCTAAAAGTTGATACAGTTAAGGGATACTTTAATTTATCGGGGCTAAAATTTCTTCTTAAGTTTAACACTGAAGGAGTAAGCACATTGTTAACACAGCACATGGGCAGATTAAACCATTACATATACTTTTCCATAAAAACTCACACATGAAAAAAGGAAGCTGCTTGCATAACTATGATTGATACTTCTTCCCCTTGTGCATAATGCTAGGGTTTTTAGTCTTAAGGGCAATGTGCTCCTTCTGTTACGTAGTATTGTCTTTAAAGGTTTTGCAATTCAGTACTTTGTATGAGTTGGTGAAAGAGCATGGATGTATGCCTTTAGCTTATACAATACAGGTTCAAAAAGCTGATCTTATAGAAAATGCAAGTAGGGATGCCTATATTTACAATGTGTTACAGCTGCTTCTGTGGAATATTTACATCTTATTTTTTCTGAAGACTTTCTCATGTGTCTCCTCTTTGTCAAAGGTCTCTGACACCCAGAAGTCAGCCATCAGGCTCCAGAAATGTGTTGTGCTTCAAGAGCTCCTGTTCAGGTTTTATTCAGATGGCTTAAAAAAAAAAAAAACCCTTACAAAAAAAACCTTATCATCTTTTTCTCATTTGTGGAATTCAGGAAAATATAGTTGCGTGCCAAACCAACCCACATTGTGAGGCTGGGCGCCAAGGCAGCAGTAACTGTCGTCACACTGAGAACTTCTAGGAATTGCTGAGGCAGCTGTAAGTAAGGGAGGAAGAAGGGAGCTGCCTGAACTTTGAATTCAGCAATTCATTACATCTCCTGGAAGACCAATATGGAGAAGATGGACACGGAACACGGGTCATCTATAAAGGTCACGCTTTTGCCCTTTTATTCTTGCTCTTTGCGGATATCCAGACCTGAAGGAAGAAGAATAGATTTTCTGGGAGAAGTATTTTCTGTTTCTTAAATATCTTCCTTTGGAATAAAAAACAATTCACCAACGGTGTACAAAATTTAGACTAATGTAAACTGCTACCATTCCTTAATGTCTTTAAAACTGCTAAATAAAGAACACTCATGTTAAAAATATCTTGGTATAGGATAAATTCAAGAGATTATACCTATATATGCCCTTTTGGTGAACCAATTTTTCTTAATCTCTATTCTAAACCTCTCCTGGTGCAGCTTGAGGTGGTTGCCTCTTGTCCTATTCACTGTATTTAATTTTATCACCCACAGAGTTAACGCTTCTGCTGGTCAAATACGTTTCACTTTACCATACTGCATAACAATCTGTGGCACTGCCATTCCAAAGCAGCTCCAGATTGAGACATTTTAGCCACATGTAAGGGAAAAAACAACAGGGAAAATATAGTTCAAACAAGGAAAAAATTTCTATGACTAACTGATTTGAGAAACTTTTTCAGACCTTTTCTTCTAAACAATAAAGCTACAATCCTACTCCTCCATGCTACTTGATCCAATTGAGAGTTTTGCATTTTTAACACCATCCAGCTATCCGTAATTAAGTGACAGTGAAATGGTCTGATTCAAAGTCTTCATTTGCTCATCCTTCAGTCCCAAGATATTTGGACTCCAATCTTGCAAGGCTTTACCTGCAAAAAGCTGTTCTTCACTTTCTGATGTATGAAATAGTCAGAATGACTTATATTCCTGTTTTGTTCAGATTTATGAAGCAGTACACTGCTCTTAAAAGTCTCTGTCTCCCTGTAACTTGTTATCTGCCTTTTTCATGCTTCATTTACATTTCTTTTTCCCTTCTCCTCCCATCACATCAAACTTAAAACTGTGTTTATTAAAGCTGAGACTCAGACAGAAAATAAACTGCTGGAAATTGTGATGGATAAACATGTATTGATTATTTCTAAAAAAAATCTAATCTAGAACATATTCAGGCTTCTGGTGTAAGTTTTTTAAATAAGTATGTTAAGCATACTTATTATTGGGATCTAATGAACATACTCCTGAATGCTTCTCTCCTCTCAGAGGGGTATTATTATATCCTATATTATCAGCAACACAGTGATGCAAGAGTTCATCTCAGGAGGTAAAGGATTATGATGTGACTCACGGGGACTGATTCACTTCCAGAACCTGGAGAGGAGAGGTGAGGAAAATTTTCTTCTTCAGTGATAAGTAGTTTTGGGAAGGGTATTTTATGAAGTAAACCCAACAAGACAGTATTAATTATAATAATTAGGTGTTTTGACATAGGTGTTTTGGTGGTTGTTGTGGGGTTTTCTTAAGGGAAGGGTGCTGTTTGTTTGGTTTTTTTTTTTTCTTGTTTTGTTTAAGACAGAATCCAGTACAAGAAAACAGACTAGTGACTACAGAAGACAGAAACTGAGAAGAAAGGCACTTTGATGGTCAGATTTTTAAGGCAAGCTTAGTATCTGCAGAAGATAAGCCCAAGTTTCATGAAACTGCCTCTGTTAAAGCAACATTCAGTTGCTTTTAGCTTTAATTACATCCTTTAATCCTCAATTCAATCCTCTACCAGTTTTTCCAATATTTTTCTTAGAACTGGCATCAAGATAACAAGACGTTAATTATTCAGGTTTTATTCTTTTTGATATTGGTACAGTACTAACATCTTTCTTGTTCTCTAAAATTTTCTTGGTTTATTTGTTTTTATTAAAAGACTGACCAAGAAAAGGTGGTGGGAGAAAATATCTTTGAGAACAGAGCATGGAATAAATCTTGAAGTTACCAGATTTTAACAGTCGGCAGGATGGAGAATAGAAACTGATGCAAGGAAAAAGACCATACTTAGGATAGATGATGGAAAATGAGCACAGAAGCAGAGAGATCAAACTAGAGCAAGAAGCAGAGACCTAGTAAAGATTAACCTTTTAAATTATTCTAGTAAAGAGAATGAAAGAGAGCCAGAAAGAATGAAGCTAATAAAATACCTATCCAAACATGCTATTTACTCCACTGTATATATTCCTACAAAAAATATATAAAACCATGTGAACAATTAAGACACAAGCCAACACCAATCACCGAAATCAGCTCCTGATTTATATTCATACACAAAAAAAATTAACAGATTTTGATAAAGACTTTACACTCATAAGTAAATTGCAAAGAAATCTGAAAATTTGAAGAAAATTCATTCACAATAGACAAACTGGAAACAATCAAAGACAACAGATTTTGTACAATTCATACAGATCATCTCCATGTTTAAATTTTTAGTAGATGTGACATACGTTCTTTGTAAGAGGTCTAATACATTTTTATTCAATAAGCTTCTTGGAGAACAGAACATCTTTACCAAGATCACAGACATTTCCAACATAATACCTGGAAATTTAAGGTGCCTCATGACAGCCTGATGAAGGCTGAAGCAAGTGTATCTTGATATCAGTGCCAAATGAGTAAGCCGCTCTGTTTGGACTATCACAGTAGAAATATGCCTGAAATTAAATGTAACCTCTGAATGCAAGTACAAGAATTTATAGTATCTGATGTTTGTTCACTATTCCCATATTTCCCCTGGCATTGCTAGAGAAGTTTTCAGTATTAAACTAGGAAGTTAGGGACCAGGCTAGGAAAATTAAGGGCCAGTTACAATTAAACTTGGCTAGGGATGTTAAGGATAACAGGAAGGGATTCTATAAGTACACAGAGAATAAAAGACAGACTAGGGACAACATAGGCCCCCTCCAGAAGCAATCAGGAGAAGCGGCTACCCTGGAGAAGGCTGGGGTTCTAAATGACTTCTTTGCCTTGGTCTTTACTGGCAACAGCTCTGACCACACCACCCAAGTCTTGGAAGGCAGACACAGAGACTGTGAGAATGAAGACCTTAGGCCCACTGTAGGAGAGATCTGGTTCAAGACCATCATAAGAACCTGAACATGCACAAGTCCATGGGACCTGATGAAATCCATCTGCGGGTCCTGAAGGAGCTGGAGAATGAAGTTGCTAAGCCATTGGCCATCATATTTGAAAAATCACGGCAGTCAGGTGAAGTTCCTGATTACTGGAAAAGGGAAATATAACCCCCATTTTCAAGAAGGGGAAAATGGACAATCCGGGGAACTACAGACCAGTCAGTCTCATCTCTGTGCCTGGAAAAATCTTGGAGCAGATTCTCCTGGAATGCATGCTAAGCCATATAAAAACCAATGAGGTGCTTGGTGACAGCCAGCATGGCTTCACTAAGGGGAAATCCTGCCTGACCAATTTGGTGGC
>JBCJKH010013781.1:13366-28318 GCA_039877255.1 Loriculus beryllinus | reverse complement strand
TTGGAGATGTTGGTGAAGTAGACAGTACTAGTGTTTTCAGTGCTGCTACTTCGGCCTGGAGGACATCAATCTTGGGTGGGAGGTAAAAATGAAGTTGTTAACAAACAAAAATACTGTAGTAGTCTATGAATATGTTAAATTATTTAACATAATTTTCACTTACCTTTAGTTCAATTCAAGACTTCTATATTGCAACAGTACTAAGAGGCAGATGCCTACGCAATTGCCTACAGTAGTAACACTGGCTTCCTATGCACTTTGCTAGCTACCTAATGCTGAAACACCAGTTATGTCTACAGGTTCTGGCTAAGAATATGTCAAGGCAACACAAAACATCGTTATGTTTTAATAATGTACACAGGTTACACACTATTTACATCTTAATGATTCACACCTTAGATTTATAACCATACAAAAAGACAAAGCAGGCAAGCTAGAAAAAATACTTACCTTTCCTTGTGCTTCTTTTAACTGTTTTTCTGCTGCAGCTTGTTTGACATTAGCTTCTTTAACCATTTTGTGTGCTTCCTACAAAAAATATTTAGCTAGTGTAAATGTTTTACACAAATTTACAAGATCCAGTAAAACAAAAAACCTCCAACCCCAAACTAAGGACACGCACTTTTGCTTCACAGAGACTACTTGTAAATAGTAAGTTGTGCAACAGTCTTGATGATAATTACATACCAAAAAATACCTACAGATATATCATTTTTATGGTTTGGATTCATCACTGGCGCACAGTTTCTTGTCCTTGATCCTGAGCCCAGATTCAGAAATTCAGCAACTCCACCCATCCCCCTCCAGGAGGAACAATACCTGTCATGAATGCCAGGCTCCATTCATGCTTCAGTGGCTGACAAGTCAAGTTCCTTGACCCCCAAGAGAGACTCAACCAGTAGCAACAAAAGCAACATGGGCACAGTTGCACATTCAAAAGAACTTCTCCTTTCTTCTATCCAGAATAACCAGTTTTAATCAACTGTGAATTTCTACATGAAGGAACCGGTCAAACAACTATAACGTCTGAATTCTTACCATCAATAAAACAGACAAAGCAACAGCTTAAAAATAGTTTGTGGGTTAATAAACATTTCTTAAGTAGAACAGAAAACGCACTAAAGCCCAATCCAAGAAACAAGGCTAAGCCACCCATGACGCAAGCATAAAAGGACTGGGGATTTTTTAAACATCCTTTTACCTCATACCTCTCAAACTTTTGTCTGCATAAAGTATTTATTTAGTCTCTGATCCATCAATTTGCACCTGTGATCAAATTACTGTTCTTACTTGGTACTTAATGAAGGCAACAAAGACTGAAAGATCAGAGCCATCAACTAAATTATTTGGTATAAGATCCTTCTCATATCTGTAAAGCGCCTAGCACATATCTGGACGCTATATAAATAAACCAAAAAAGTTCATACATCAACATACCAGAAGATTTGGCTCCCAGTGGCATACAACACAGCTGTATAATATGGGTTTGTAAAATTCTCTTAAGTAATAACAGACACATGCAGGAATGGGAACATACACATCTATACAATGTGTACAAATACATTTAACATTGAGCATGCAGTTTCTGTGTAGTGATGCACCTTGGAAAGCAAAGCATGTTACAGTGCTATTACAGAGTGATAATGAAATATATACATCCAGCTATGCAAAACAAGTCTCAATCCTCCACTGAGATGCATTAATATAAGCTGTAGCATACCCACTTATATGGTCATTGAAACTAGTGGGATTCAGAGCAGAATGTGAATTCAAGAGCTGTAGGTCCCAGTGCAAAAATCAAGAAGCCTTAACACTGTTGTCAGTGCCTTTTAGTGAAATCAAGCCACAAAAGAAAATTCAAGTGACATGCTCACAGCAGTTCTAAATAATTAAAACTCAACACTGTATTTCAAACATAGCTTTCACAAATTGATACATTGTTCTAAGTTACGAAGTGTCATTAATATAAAACTTCACTGATATTTTTATGCCTCTACAGTTAAGCTACCTGCCCAACATTGTCCTCTCTTCCCAAAATACACAAGCGTTTATGCTAAAAAGTATCTTTTCAGTCTCCCATTTATTTTCGACAAATAGGAACTGCTTCATATTTCAAGTAACTCTGCCTTACCAGGATGATGAAATAAAATGCACTGCCAACCCACAGAGCAGTCTGCAATTTGGTTTTTGAGTGTCAGTACTTTCAAGGTTTTAATAGCATTTTTATACCAATACAACATCATACGTTTTAAGTACTGCTTCTAAAACATACTTCATGTTTTATCTTAATGCATATGCTGAAAATGGTAAGCTTATAAATCATGGTTGGATTATGAAATTTATTCTGACACTTATAGGTATCACAATTTAGCCTCTAGGCATTTCTAAATATTCCTGCGATGCAATGAGAACTGATCCTGCTACAAGTGTAGATTTAAGATGGGCTTTTTTTGGTGTACTACAAGCTCACAATCTTTGCTGGCATTTCCCAAACAAAAAGGTCCCACTTAAGATTCAGACTTCTCACTTGGTAACCAGGTTTCACCCCAGTATATTACTCAGTATTAATGTTTCTTATCAACTCTGTGGGAGTAGCATGCTGCCAGACCCAAAATTCAAAAGCTGAGCATGGTTATGTACTTGGTACCTCCATTCATCTGGAACTACGCTATTTTTTTATTTAGTCACCATGGCAACCCCAAATTTAGCTCTTATCTAGATAGCCTTGTTGTCAGACAGAGAAGCTGTCTCAAAATAGTTATGCCAAAAAAAAAAAACCAAGCCTAAATAGTTTTAAGCTTTATGATATATTTTCATTATTTTCTTAATTTTGCATCTAGGCAGATTGACAGGCTCAACAAGGTCTCTTGCATTTAAGTGTAAAGTCTACTGTTGGCTCTTAAGTCTCTGCTTCAACACACCCAGGTCTTCAGGACACAAATCCTTTTATAAGCTTATTGCAATAAAATTCAGCTTACAATATACTGATTCTACATAAAACAACTGTCTCGGCTTCCTTTAAGTATATCACATGGAAGACTCCAACAAACCTCAAACAGACTAGCTGTAAGTTCTTCCAATTCCTGTCCAAGTTGATCTCGCACTTTAGAAAGCCTTTCACATTCTTCATCTTTTAACTTCAGCTCCTATGGAAAATTGAAAGTTATTTATTCTGACTTAGAGTAATAATTTGGCCTTTTAAAGCTAATACCACAGAGAGGAGGGAGAAAAAGGAAAAATAAGAACATAAAACCTTTGCTAAACAAAGCCTTTCAAAATATTCATCTTGACACTAGAAGCAATTAAATTAATGCTGCACATACATAGCTATTCCTGCTACATGGAAACATACCAGACCAATCTAAAATATTTCTAAGCTAGACAAAAGCATTTCCAAAATACTCTAAAGCAAAACAAGTTTTTTTTCTGGAAATACAGAAGACTAAAGTCACTTAAAATACAGAACAAATTAATTACTGGGACAGACAGAATAACAGTTCTGTGTACCCATTCCTTAACAGACACTTAAAGTAATCCTTTAAAAAGTATGTAAATAAATAAATAAATAGAAAAGCTTTGTCTCAAGACAATACCCACTTCTAAAAAAATCTTAAAACACATTGTACTATATAGTCTTCTGCATATCTCCCTGCAACCAATACAATTCCAAAATCATACTATAATCATATCCTTGCTCTCATTTATGCAGATGTATAAATCAAAACAACAGAATTAAAAATGTTATTTGTCTACACCACTAAATTTTGAGTGAAGAAGGCCTGACCATACCACTTTTAAAGTAAGATTTTAACACAGATTTGGCAGACAAGGGTTACACAGACCCAGTCTCATTTTGTACTGTCCCAAGCCTGAGGGGAGAGTGGGGTAACTTGCTGAGAAGTACCAAAGTTCAACAAGAAATTTTAAAGGTTTCCTCTCTCCTCCCCCAGCCATTAAGACCTGGAATATCTTGGAAAAGAGAAGGATGGAGAGAAAAAGGGAAGAAAAGCAGCAGACAGCTAATTCTGACCTTTCAAGCATTTTTTCTTTTTTTTGGCCATAACATCCCTCCCATCCCTTCTATTTCTTCCTCATCCTCATTTCCCCTTGCTAAGCTAGTTATTACACTACCATTACTCCTGAAAATGCAGGACCCCAAATACAGTCTAACAATGATTTGGTTTGAAAATCTCTAGAAACAAGTAAAGAAAACAGTTGCCTTCAGAAAACTCTGGGAGGCCAGTCACTATGGTGACATAAGGAAGCCCACATGGCAGCTTCCCTTGTGTTTCTGAGAGATGGTCAATATTTCTCCCAAATTCCTCATGCTGAGTAATGTTGTACACAACAATGCAGGAAACCACATCTTGCCTTGCACCATGCTGGTATTATTGCTTTCACTTTCTGCAGTGAGACTGGCAATAGATTTCCTCATAGATTAGGGGTTCTGTTTGACTTCAACTCCTAAATTTGTGTTTAAAGACTGCTCTAGACCCATTTAGTATCAAAGGCATTATTTCTCCCTTCTTCTATCTGGTTTTAACTTTGGGCACTTTGACTGATTTTTAGTCTAGTTTGCCTTTTTTCCTTTCCATAGGCAACCTTTTAACTACTTTGAAAGCACCCCTTCTTTTTTCCAAAATCACTTTGTTTCAAACATGGTACTTCTCAAAGAGTGCTCAACTCTTACTTATTAGCTACGGCTCTGTACACAGTGACCTATCTTAACAAAGAATTAAAAGGCAGCAAAATAGCAGCAGATGGAGGGAAGAGAAGAAAAAAGAAATAGAAAATGCCAAAGAAAAAAAATGGAAAAAAGAAAAGAAAAAAAATAATAGGGAAACAAAATTTAATTAAGTAATATTGTGTTGGCTTAAAGTATGTCCCACATAAAGTATGTGGTTTAATAACAACATAAAGGATTCTGATGCAAAATGCTTAAAGCTCAAGTTTCATGTGAACCTATAAATGCAGAGAAAACAGCCAATACATTTCCTTTGCTTTCCTTCACGTATTTGTAAGAAAAATGCTACATACACATCAATACATCTTAAAAGGAGATTATATTAGTATTCAGCTCAAGAGTTATCAAATTCACAACAAAGACAGAACTAATCCCAGTTCACTTTTGGGCAACCACTATCAATACAGTATTTTAAGTGAAATTGTTACAGTTTTGCCTGCAACTGGAAAGATTCAAGGAGCTCAGATTAAAATTTAGGCAGACAAGTAAAGCTGCTTAATGAAAACAGAAAGGAGACAACACCAGTCAGTCTGCTACACATAGCTGCTTAGCTAGATTTGTCAAAGCCTGGGCAAGTTTCCATGGCATGATTCAGAAGGAGCATAACATCACATTTCATTTTGCCAAGCAAGTTTAATAGTTTGGGGTTTTTTAAGCAGGGCAAAAATAAAGAATGCCCAAAACAAAAAGCTTAGCAGTTATTATTAAAAACATTAGTACTGCCTGTGTCTTAAAGGCATTACTGGATGACTTCCTAGCCATACACAATACAGAGGCAGAAAAGACAACTGAGTGTGCTAGACTCATCATCCATGCTGCAATCCTTCCCATATTACTGTTCTGAAAAAGTAACCACATGAAGATGATTGGCACAACACACAGTTACCAAAATAGGTAATTTAACTTGCATGAAAAAAAAAAAATCCTATATCAGAGTCATATTATTGCTTATTTCACTTTGATCTTCACAGACTACAAGGTGGGTCTTCAGAAAGAACCAGTGAGAGAGGGAATGTGAATTACTGCTTCAAAACCATTTCTATTTTAAATTCTAGTAAGGAAATCAGCCTGAATGAAGTTCAACAAACTAAGTCAGACCTAAATGCAGAAGACCATGGAAAGAACAAAGACTTTCTATAGCTATGACGTACAATCAGAACTGTAGGACACTGCTAAATTCTGAAGTTGCCAATAGTTTGTATTTATATTAGAATGCATTTCTATTTAACTGGTCTTCACTCAGCACTCAAATCAAACAAGATGCAGAAAAACTAGTCCATTGCAACCACATTTACAATGTTATCTGATGTGACAGAAGGTCCAGGATAATGGAAGAAAAAAAGAAAAATTTACTTCAAATCCTGTATCAACACACAAGATCTGAAGACAAGAGATCAAATTATATCGCTCTGTTTCTGGGATGAAGAATGCATATAGAAATCAGAACTTTTGAAAGAAAAACCTAGATCTGAGGATCAGGTTCTTCAACTACATTGAAATTTACAATATATGAGAGTCACTGTATCAGTATGGAAAAAAACTCTCAATTTGACTCTAGCAGGCAAATACTACTAATTTAGATTTCTACTACAAAAAGTCATAGTTTTCACTTGTTACCAACAAGCCTACAGATCTTACTCCGAAGACTGTGAGAAGCATAGAATTCATTCTCAAGCCAAATATGGTATTTGCAACCGACATCTCTAGGACACTGGTCTTTCCTCATCAGAGGAGGGGACTAACCATCAATGACAGCTGATAATCTCAACACTCCAAGAGAAAACACATCAACACAGAAACCAAGGGTTCTCTCTGCAGTCATGGATGACATCATTACATTGACAGTCTGATCCATGAGGAAATAACTTCAGGGCCACATCACACAAAAATTCAAGGAAAACATGACTATGAATGGCCATAGCTCAGAAACTACAAGCAAGCTATCCAAAATGCATGCAATGTGCTGGTTTTTTAAGATGAAAAGCAAACAAAAGGCATTCCTTCAGAAGGACTCCACTAAACTTGCACATCCAGAAACACCATGCATCATAATATCATCATTATTCTCTCAGACCTTAGCTACATGTGGTTGATCCACCTTCAGTAACCCCGGTGACACAGCTCAATTCAGATATAGCATAAAAATTGCAAATGCATAGAGATACCAGGAGCTAAGGCCACGGGCACTGAATCACCAAGCCTTTTAACACCTTCTCAATTTTCCTGACACTGCTTTGAAAGGATAGTAGCAAAACAAAGAGAAAAGTTCCAGTCATCTAAAGCAAGGGCTTTTCAGCTCCACTTCACAGAATATAGCCAGAAATTAAGTGTTCAGTAGGGAAAAAAGAGGGACCGGGAGGGGGCAGCCAAAATTTACCTGCATGGTCTCAACAAAGAGTGGGAAAACATGTCATTTTAATTTAGTAAGCATTTTAAGGCTTACTTATGTCCAATCTTACATGCTCCATCAGTACAGAATGCTGCCTTGCTGTTACCTCTGACCCAACCTATCTCCCAGTCTTACGACGTGATTTGGTGCTGCAACTGACCTAGACTGAAGTAAAAAGTGTACTTCCTGCCATCGGGAAATGTACTTTTTACAGAGTTTTTTTAAACAATTTTGCCAACAGTGCTGTTCATGAAGAAGAAGTCTGTACTCTTAAATATAAGACATACATATAAAGGAGAAGAAAAAGGAAGAAAGAGTAAATCTTTAGTCTATTCCTGAATAGTTTCTTCAAGAACCATACTTAAATGTCTACACACCATACATACATTCTCCAATATAAAAAACTGAGAGCATATTAATAAAACAGTCACATTCCAAGCAGAGACATGGAAAAAAAATTAGACAGTGGATCCCTAAGCTTCAAAACTTCTATTTCCTTTCTATTTCCCTTTCTGACTGCAACAACCAACAAATTCTAATCAATCCTTAATGCATATTACAATAGCATACAGCTTGGGTAAGAAATTTGGAGCAAATGAAAAACGCAAGATAGCAAATTTGTGATTATTCTGGTCACTCCTGGGAAGTCTAGTCTGTAAGGTTTCCAGGCCCAATGAGCTCACAAAACTCAAGAGCAAACTGTGATTCTCATTTTTCACATCGTTCCTAACAAGCAGCGCAGAGACTTACAGAGAATTTAAAACCAGCATGCAAAAACCAACCAGCTATACAAACAACCTATTAACTATATCTCTACATATTTTTAAACCACATACTCATCAATAAAAGCAAAAAGAAACCACAGAATCAAAGAATGGTTTTGGTTGGAAAGGACCTGAAAAGATCATCTAGCTCCAATTCCCCTGCCATGGGCAAGGACACCTTTCACTAGACCATGTTTCTCAAAGCCTCATCCAACCTGGCCTTGAATGCTGCCAGGGATAGGGCAGCCACAGCTTGTCTGGGCAAGCTGTTCTAGTGCCTCACTACCCTCTCAGTAAAGAATTTCTCCCCAATATCTAATCTAAATCTACCCTCTTTTGGTTTAAAACCATTCCCCCCTTGTCCTATCACTACATGCCCTTGTAAAAAGTTCAAGTTTAAAGACTGCATGACATACTGAATATCACACAGTGGGCAAAGCCTTATGTGAACAGCCATGGCTTTTTGGCAGAAAGCAACCAGAGATGAATTAAGGATAGAAAAAAATTAGTCCTCATACAGACAGTGGAACAAAGTAGACATTACAGAAGAACAGGGTTTACTGTACAATCTGTAAAGAGTCCTGCTACAACTCCTGTGTTACTCAGCAATTCTGAAACAGTACAAGTTTAGGAAGACAAGCAGACAAAAGCTATCCATCAAGTAACACTGGTATTAATCAACCTGATGGGTTGAGAATTAGCAAGACCTTTGACATCAGAGTCTCAAGTCAGTGTTGAATTGCTTTTGTTAAGAAGATCCACATGGTCTGGAAATATGTGACATGCAGTTAAAATGTCCTAGCAGCCTTAATGGCATTTCCTTAAAAACAACCTGAAATTTCAGTGTGAAATAGGAAACACTGTGATATACACAGTGAGAGTGATATATACTGGAGTAAGATTTTCAGATAAATCCAAGGTAACAGTAGCAAATCTGAGTTTTTGAGTACATATACTCCAGTACCGTCAGGAGCCAGGAGAGTTTTTCTGAAGTTTAAACTTTAATTTGCTCTTACTTTCTAAGGTTCCAAGTTTAACTGCTAGGATTATTCACATGAGAAGTCCTAAAACTTAACTCAGGTTAATGTTTCCTTTTAGTGGTCAAACACTAAGCAAGCAAACACACTAGCAAAGTAAGCAACTACTCAGCAATAAAACAATCAACAGAATAACTGATGTCAGAATCCATATTTAACACTAACAAGTGCAAATGCAACTATGACAGAAATGATGACTACATTCAACAAGATAAGGTAACAAATAGAGGAAAACAAGTTCAAACACAAGATAGGATGAGCTTAAATCTAAACAAGAATGGGATCATGTAGAGGAGAGGAAAGGGCACAGATACAAATAGCACAAAATCTACTCAAACATTTAAGCACAGGGATGTTAAAATTATAAATAATGGCTTTGCATTTATATAGCACCATCCATCCAAACAAGACAAAGCGCTTTACAAATATTAATGAATTGAGCCACAGTGTCTTCAAAAGTATCCATATTCAATTTGAAGTGTGGTGTAACAGTGATCTAAAGAACACCAGTGACATCTTTTTTGCTTCTTTCCTAGGCAGGCATTTCCCTATGAAACATCACAAGTACCCCTCTTCTAGAGCATTTCTATATTCCACGAAACATGCTACACTTTCACACTCTGGGAGAAAAATTACTTGAGAGGTATATAATCAGTGTCTATAAATATTTATACAGTAACAATGGAATAACAGAAAATTATTCCTATTCTCAGCTGGCAGAATGAAGGAATGGTCTACATTTCAAAGAAAAAACATGTTTAACCAGATACTGCAGCAAAAGCTTTCCATGGTTAAGTAACAGCAGCACTACAAAAATACATTATCAAGCAATAATTCTAAAACATTAGCACTGAACACATTCAGAAAACTTTACATAAAATAATTACATCCTAATAATTCTAAAAGAAATTAGTAGACTTGACTGCACCTTCTGGCTCATCTAGCATTCTGCAGTATTAGAATCACTTTGAAGAGAGAAAAAGCAGGAGACAAGACAACAAGCCTTACCCTCTGAGCTTTTGCAAGTTCTTCTTTCAATCGTTCATAGCCCTTTTCTCTTACTTCCAGTACAGATGGGCTCCGTAAATGAGATAAACTGTCTGTACTCAACCCAAAACCATCTTCATTTCCTTCAGCAACATCTGCTACTGTAGCACCCTGCAAAAACTCTCTCTCTACGTTATTGCTCTCCTTTCTGGAATTATTGTGATTGAATGACCCACTCTGGGGTCCAGAGGTAGAACAAAGTACTGTGTCGGTAACATTGATGCTGTAAAGAGAGTGATAAATTTTTTTTATTTATAGAATACATTAAGAAAAAATATTTTAGAAATAGCAGTAGCAGTGTTGAATATACCATTATGGACACAATTTAATATTACAACATTTTAAGTAGAATCACAATTATATCTTTAGCAAAGCAAATAGTTCATATGCAACAAACATCAGCAATTTAAATAAAAAAAACCACACAGAACTTACCTGACACCTGATACTTCCCCACAATTTAGTTGTCTGGGAGATGAATAAACAGGTTGGGTGGGAAGATCAGAAACATTTAATGCATTGGGTTGGATTGGTGTGGAGGATACAACAGAAGGATGTGGTCGGTAGATAACACTGGGTGAGGTAGTTTGTTCCTGAGTCCCTGCCTCATTTACTCCAAGAAGATCTGGTGTAGTAGGTGAAGCGAGGTTCACTTCATGAAAGCCTTCCAAGGGATCACTGGCCATAATAAAAGCCTCATCATACGAAACCTTGAATTAAATAATAACATTATCAGAATGCAAAAAAGAAATACTACATTATATCTGAAAACTATATGAATTAAATTAAAACCCACTTACACAAATATGTTTAAAATATTTCATGATATAATAGAAACTCTGGACTAATCTTGCAAAAGTACGAACTTCAACCACCAAAAATGTTTTTTCCACACATTACACTGTTGAGCCCAGAAGATCTAATAGTGGACCCCACATCTAAATGGGATGATGACATCATGAACACGTTCTATATCATAACACAAAGCTATCTTCCATATAGCCTAAAGCTGTTTTGTATGAAAACACAAATACATTACTTTAATGAAAGAGAGGTAGACTGGGGAAACAAGAAAGGAAAAAAAAACCAAAATAGCAATCTTAAAACCTAAAGCTTCCACTTTTAGACTCAAGCCAACAATCTAGAGACAGAAATCAGTGAACCTTCAAGTAAATTGCAGTCCATAGTGATTTTGGTTATATTACCCTTATGGTAACATCTCATAGAAATGACTGAACTAGCCAAAATATTTATTGAAAGAGTGATTTTGTCTATTTCCTGGCTTCAGTGGATACATTCATAACCTTAAGAATTATGTCTCTTTTCAAAAACATGACATATAACTTGACAATTACTTTACAAAGGGAAGGAGGGAAGACCCTGCACCTTTCAGAAATACATAAATTATTGTGAAATATTAATTTGTTGAAAACCTATTTGTGTATTTCCTAGAATATTAACAAAGCAAGTGTATATTTATATTTAGTAAGCAGTAGCACCTGAAAAATTCTGATTTGAAGTTCTGCGGTGTAAAAACCGGTTATTTCCTTTGAATAGAAGATTTGATGGGTCTTTCTAATGAAGAAACAGCTAACCTCACTTGGAGCATTGTGTACAGTTCTGGTGTCCTCAACATAAAGGACATGGAACTGTTGGAACAAGTCCAGAGGAGGGCCACGAGGATGATCAGGGGACTGGAGCATCTCCCAAAAGAAGACAGGCTGAGAAAGTTGGGGCTGCTCACCCTGGAGAAGAGAAGGCTGCGTGGAGACCTTATAGCAGCCTTCCAGTATCTGAAGGGGGCCTACAAGAATGCTAGGAGAGGGACTCTTTACCACGGACTGTAGCAGTAGGACAAGGGTAATGGGTTCAAACATAAACAGAGAAAGTTTAGGATAGATATAAGGAGAAAGTTCTTTACTGTGAGGGTGGTGAGGCACTCACAAGTACTCACAGGTAAAGTACAGGTTGCCCAAGGAAGTTGTGAATGCTCCATCCCTGGCCGTGTTCTAGGCTGTGCTGCACAGTCTTGGGTAACATGGTTTAGTGTGTGGTGTCCCTGCCAATGGCAGGGGGGCTAGAACATGATGATCTTAAGGTCCAACCTTAACTATTCTATGATTCTAGCTGCCCACTCCTCATCAATGATTTTGGATTTTTGTATTATTGTCGTGTTGTTTTCTTCACAGAATCTGTTGGCTCACTGGAGGCCACAGAAGCACATATTTTAATTACATAAGAGTCATACTGGTCACAATTTGTTCTTTATCCAAGAAAGTGAACACAACTATGATTTACAGATGGTACAACAGCTTTTCTCCTCAGTGTGGTGTTTGGTTGGGTTTTGGTTGGTTTTT
Organism: Loriculus beryllinus; assembly: GCA_039877255.1. NCBI lineage: Eukaryota > Metazoa > Chordata > Aves > Psittaciformes > Psittacidae > Loriculus > Loriculus beryllinus. The sequence goes on along the minus strand of JBCJKH010013781.1, from coordinate 15,980 downwards.
TGTAGTTTTCTTTTCTTTTTTTTTTTTTTTCTGTTTATTCTTTTCTAGCATTTATTTCAGTGTTTCTGAATGCTGATAAGAAAAAAGTTTTTTCCAGTTCTTACAAATATGCTACATTTGTAACGGCTCTGATGAGCAAGTTTAGAAGAGAAAACTGCCAATGACTCAGATTATTGAAAGAATACAAGATTAGGAGTTGTTCTTCTTTTCACATACCTGCTGAGGGAAATAATTTTCTGATACTGAGAAAAAAATAAGAGAAGTTCTTCAAGTTGGTATACAGCAGGTTTAGTAGATATGATCACTGTGACACACAGGTAATGTGAGGACAAACATGCCTACTGTGACAGTAGTACTGAGTTATATTCTGTATCTTAAATAGTATGATCATTAACATTTCAGACTTTCTACTGATTATATTTATGAATGAAACTGAGTGAAGCCAATACAAGATCTGTCACTTGCTCTACCTGCCCCAAAAAAAATAATAATCCTATTATAATCATAAAAGTGGTCAGTAAGAGACTGAATCTGTTAAAAAGTGTTTACATCCTGGTTCAAGGGGAAAAGAAAGAGATAGGGCATTGCAAAGACATGAAATATAACAGAACAAAGCTGTTAATTTTAAAGATCTAATTTATGTGCCTAATACTTCAGCAAAATAGATTTAGTGGAACTTTTTCCATAAAAGAAACATTTTATTGAGTTATAAAATAAATAATTACATGCTTGTGTGTAAATTGAGTTTCTAGGGCTAAACCTACGGCACATGGTAGTGTTTGTGATTGAAGTGCATTGCTAACATTCTAAGAACTACATTTAACTGGCTAGAATAAACACAAAATGTCTAGCTACAATGGTTGTAAGGGATGCACAATCTTCTTCAAAAACAAAGCAAGTATATTTCAGTTAGACATTGTATTATTGCAGTTAAATTTCTGTAAGTTAAATCTATTAGCAATCTGTCTGTGGATATCACAAGCAGGATGAGAATCACAATTCCAAAGAACTACCAATATAATATTTAATACATAACCATAGTAGATTGGCTCCTCCAGTGGTCATTTTTAATTCTAAAGCCACAAACGGCTTTGGTGTTTGAAGTAGTAGTTAAGACTGAATCTGAAAGCAGATCATGGCCATTTGCTTCTGTAAGCACTTTTTTTTTTTCCTCTGTGCAAAGTACATTTCTTCAGAAGAGAGACTATTCCTTCCGCTGATCTGCCCTCACCTATTAAAAGAAAGCACTGATATACAATTCCTTCTGAGGGTCCTATTCCGGGAGGGATTTCAGAATTGTGAATCCTTAGTACAATGAAGCGTTTTCTGACAGTTTTCTTAGTATAAAATGTCTAATTCCAGGGACAGGATTCATGACTTTTTCTTTTTTTACACAAGTTATATTCCTGTATGCAATGTTCTGTCTCCTACTCAGTGAAAATGATCATGACATTGAGTGTAAGCATCAGGAAACGATGCTCCATTTTGCTCAGCACAATTTTTTCTCTTAAACATATGGGTTTAGCACTTTTTCAAGATTTTGTTGAAAAAAGTAAGTGTATTTGATTGTATTCCTTACTTGAAAATGTCCAGTAGGTATTAAAGATAACCTAAACTGATACGTAAATAGCATGAATCTGCAGAGCAGCTGTTATATGACACTATTTCAAAAGACAGAATTCTGCTTTCCAAACCAAAGTGTAAGAACTAGTATAGCAGAAGTACATCATTTGTTCTGATTTTTTTTTTTTTTTTTTACAGAGTAGCTCAGAGCATATTTGAAATGAAAGTGGACTGTCTTGTGCCCCAAATTGTCTTTGTAACTGCTATAATTAGGGACAATATTCAAAAAGAGAAAACTACCACATCTTAGATAAGTGAACACCCTCAGAGCAGAACATTTCTCTAAATAAAAATACATACTCAAACATTTTTGCTAGTTCTGTGAAAGATCAGTCTGAAGTTACAGAGAAAATAATTAAAAAAGTCAAAATAAATGTGTTTTTTGTTGTTGTTTTTGTACACAATTATGTTTGGCTATATGCAATATCTCAGGCTCTACATATCTTTAAAATATTCAGCATGAACATTTAAAACCTTACTTCAGCATTGTTCTTTTCTCCTTTTTATTGAGATTAGTAGGGTGGATGTCAGCTGTAACACATTCTTTTCTACAACACTCACTTTGACAATAATAATAAAAAACCCCAAAGTAATTTGTCACACTTTTCTATGGCATCTATATGTCAGATACACATTTCTCTTGAATATGGAACGTCAATCATTCTGGTGGGCCTGCTTATTCAGGTGGAATGGCAAACTTAGAATTTGTAATTCCTTTCCCTCTTTCTTACACAGTCAGTGACTTATTCATGTCAACCTGTTAATTCTTGAGGGAAAGGGGCAAAGAGGTTATATTGGCTCCTCAAATATATTCTGATTCTCACAGTACAAGTAAATCCAGAAGACCTTTGAATAAGAAATGTTTTTGCCCCCAGTACAAAAGAATAAAAAAAAAAAAGGCTTCCTTTTTTTGAGGTTTTGCCCATTAATTGCCTTTTAAAATCACTGTGTTTTCTTTACAGCTGCTAACACAGTTGAAAGAATCACTACA
>JBCJKH010013781.1:0-13266 GCA_039877255.1 Loriculus beryllinus | reverse complement strand
CTGTGAGGGTGGTGAGGCACTGGAATGGGTTGCCCAGGGAAGTTGTGAGTGCTCCATCCCTGGCAGCGTTCAAGGCCGGGCTGGACAGAGCCTTGTGTGACACTGTTTAGTATATAGTGTCCCTGCCCATGGCAGGTGGGTTGGAACTAGATGATCTTAAGGTCCTTTCCAACCCTAACTATTCTATGGTTCTATGAGGATGTGTATTTAATACACCACACGATTAACTGACGATGACAACTGCCATCATAGTATCATACCAAAAATATATTACAGGTAAAAAGAATATTAAGAACTAGCAATTTAACTGACAGTATCTTTTATTTATTTTTAAATTCTGTATGTTTTTAAAAGAGCAACAGAAAACACGTACAACACACAAATTTTACAAGCCCCAACAGGACACTGTTTTACAACCATTTATCAGAGATCACAAAAATCTTTACATGATTCAAAACTATGAATTGGAAGTAGTATGGAGAAATTTGTGAAGGAATTACTTAGCAGTGATTATTTACTGGAAAAAAAAAAATAAAAACCACACGTTTTCCATGTTATATAAATAAATGAGAAAATTTACAAAAAAAATACAAAAAAAAAGAATTGTAACATACAACTGAGATAATAAATTGCATTTTAGAGAAATCTGCTTGGATCTTAAAATTGAAATCACAAGGCAGAGAGAAGACCTAGAAAGATGATGGTCAGAACCATGAAGAGATAAAGCCGTCAACTTACATGTACATCCAGTTAATCAGCCACTTCATAAAACACATAAACAACACCAAGAATGGAATCCCCAAATTAGCATACGCAATCATGTTTTAGTTACAGCAATACTTTTTGATCACCTTAAACTCAAAGAACACTTTGAAACTAATTTGCAGCTCAAGTATTACACTGTCTATGTACCCATGTTAAACAAGTTGCTTTACCACATTATCAGGTACACATGGAAGATACTCATTTGTTCAGACAGCAAGAATGCCATTAATTCTTCTCTGTCCCTGCTAATTGCTCCCACAAAAAAAAAAAATCAACCACCTTTAAGCAACTTCCCAACTTAAGGCACAAAAAGGACCTCACATGACTAGAAAGGAATAGTTTGGGCCTTGGGGGATTTTTTTCAGCAAGAAATTATATGCAGAAATTTGTTTTATTTTGAATTACCAACAGCAGTTGTACAAATATGATTTACAGAGAAAAATGCTGTCAATTTTGTTTTGAAGCTTTTCTACATAACACAGAAATGAACAGCTCATGTTTAAGTATATCTGAAAAACATTACTGTTTTCCCTATACTTCTTAACTATTATAAGCATTATAACTAAAGCTGTATGTAATGATAAAGCCTTGTTAATTTGTTGAGTCAACAAATTAAAATGGTAGCACTGCTGGAGGTACAGGGCACTTCTTGAAGGTTAAATTTCAATAATGTTTTCAGCCCTACAGTGCAACTATTACATGTGGTTTATATTTAGGAAGCTAAAATACTGACATCTTCAAAACACAAAATTGCAGAAACAGTTCTTTAAAGTTTATTAGCCTGGCTGAAAAATACCCACCTTGCCAGTCTCAAAGTAAGGCTCGCATCTACAAAAATACGTTTGCTTTCATTGTTCCCATCGCCAAGTAAGCCATACTCAATACTACTCTACTGGCAACACCACCAAGATGTTCCAGTTCTTTGGATTCCAGTCTTCACAATTAACAGAAGATGCAGGCTTCTGTCTTGGCCTTTTCTATGCCTACAGCACCTAGGAAAGTGCACCAAAAGCCAGCCAAAAGAAGCAGAGATTGAGAATACAGCTGAGAGCAAAACACGAACAACTCTTCCGCCACATCTTCCCCTCTGTTGACAAGTTTTCATGTTTTCATGTCCACTTTGAAACACACATTCCTAATATCACTGAAAACTCACAATCTGACCTGATGTTCAATTACGGTACCTTACTATTTTGCACCACCAGTATCACTGACTGTTTTCAGCTGCATACCCCCTTGGGCTGAAATTTTCTAGTAAATCTTTTTTTCCCCCAAAGTCCATTTTTTTAAAAACACTATCTAGCAATTTCCAAGAAAAAAAAGTTCAGGAAACCTTATTTGTCAATTTTTAATATACCTTATACAACAGCCCTACACAAACCTTAGGGCCGTTTGTAGGAAATGCTTTAAGTACATCAAATAAATTATAAGATCAAAGATCTACCATTCTGTATCTTTATGATAATTTACACAAATTCAGTTATGTTATGAAATGCACAAATTCATGCTGGCTCACAGAGAAAAATGATTAGAAGCCTGCTTATCTTCCAAATGCTCAAATGCATTTTTAGCTCCCCCTTCAGACCACTGTATCAGTCTGATAAGTGAAGTAGTTACGTCTGTAAAAATAACTAAACAAATCTATCCCATCTACATGCTCCTGCTCTTATGAGAAATGTTCACTTAACTCCTTTCCTACAGCTTTTCCACCTAACCTGCCTATATCCTGCAGTGTTTTCAATAGTTAAAAAAAAAAAAAAGATTATGGCATTTTATTTACAAGACTATGACCCTCCTAATACATTAAATATCAATCTCAGCCTCAACAGACAAGTGAGATTTATGAGTAAGTAAATCCATGCATAGCTTCACAGTTATCAAAAAAACAAGCTCTTTCTGCTACACTAAGTAAAAAAGTTATACAAGCTATTCCTGGCAGAGCTGAAAATAAAGTCCCTCAGTTAAACTTTTCCCATAGCCTGTCAAATGGGCACTCATAAGCATACCATCTGTGTAAAACACTTTCCATTCACAACTTTTTTCCTTCCTAGCATTACTTCTCACTTAGCAAGGATCAGGCAGAAGCTGGGTACACCATCCATACAAGACAAAGAAGCCCATATTAAACATCTCATTTCAAGACCCACCATCACCTTGTTACCCAGACATCAGCTGAACACACATTACGCACTAACGAAACCAAACATTAATGCAAAAAGCTAGGCAGTCCGAAAAATAAAAGCTCTCTTTTGGGAAAGAACTATTCAAAGTAATGGCAAATAAAAGGAGGGAGGGGAAAGTACATTAAATTTCAGTGTCATTAAAGGTTATGAGCTTGGTTAAGGCCTGGAGTGGGGGGCTCATATTATTGACTAAGGCATCAGTGAACAGCCTTGCTGTGAAGGAACATGAAGCACATGGTATGCAGAGAGCTTTTACTATGAGCCAAGCTGACAGTGTGTAAAAAAACCACAGTGTTGGCACAGCACTCTACAGTAGTACTTCTGCTGCTGTGAACAAAAGCTGATATTCTGACATTTCAGGGCATCACACTTATTAAACAAAATTGTGAATTTTCTTAATAATTTTTCCAGCACATTAATACATGGTGAAAGTTTGGAACAGCATTCGTGCCTGCCAAATACATGATTATGTTTCTTTAGTTGATAGCATGCAATTTGGATGACGTACAAAATTCAAGTAGTGTAATAAATCAGGATGAACCACCAAAATAATATCCTTATACTTTCATCTGGAAATAATGTATATTTGGTGGAAGCTGTCAAAATGTTGCAACTTTTTACACTCCATTGCCACATTTGCACTGCTGACTACCCACATAACTGCATGAGGAAACTATGCCCAAATTGGTTTTTTATCCAAACAAAAAACATACTACAAAGAAAACAGTTTAACAACAGCCAGTTTAACACATTTCTACAGCTTCTAATAGGAATCAAGAACAGCAAACATTTTCAACAGCAGACAAACCAAATTGTTTAATTTTCCTGTTATCACTCTAAGAGGGGTCCAGCTACTTGCCTGAATCAAAGCAGTCAACAATAAACATTTAAAAGCTCCCTGAAAAGTTGTAATTTGTGTTGGCTTTTAGTAAGGAGAGGAAAAAAAAAAGTATTGTTGAAAACTGCCTACTACAAACTCTGGAGCTCATCCTTCACAGATTGCTTTTAAATACAAAACAGGCTGAACATGACAAGTTTGAACAATCTCCTGTTATAGCCTGTTTAAAAGCAATGCCACCGCCAAGCATTTCATGCATAAAAAAAATCTCATTTTTAGCTTTAATAGTAAAGAGCACAATCATAACAGAATGGTTACCTGCTCAAGTGTGTGTGTGGAGGGAAATCACATAAGGAAAAAGAAGTTACTGTTTCTAAGCATTTTGACGAAAAGTAAATTCCAGTTAGCATTTACTAAAAAAAGATGATTATTTGCTATAGTGTTTTAATGTTCACACAGCAGGCCTTTCAAAATGTACTGAAGTCTCAAGGACTTCCCTTATTAGACTCCAATATTTGCTTTAATTAATTTGGGAGGGAGGAGGAAAGTGTATTTTTCTGTAGCAGTGCCTCAAAAGGACTGGCATTATCCGACCACTGGGCCTGCATTCTCCTCAGTGGGTTAAAAAAAAAACAAAACAAATATAATTCAAAATATTTGGCATTTTACAGTTGGGAATGTAAGATGTTTTAAGCTCTAAAGAACTCCATCAGGAATTAGAGTAGTGAACTAATAAATACCTTTTAAAGAAGCAATTCAATTAAGTACGGCTATGCCATACCTACACCTATGAGATGCGAGCAAACAGCCTAAGAAGTAAAAGTGTTCTAAGGCATATGCACATTAATTTAAAATTCAAAACCAATTCAGTTACAGCTATCCAGTAGGAGGTATTCATCAGATGCTGGCACAGGATGAAGTTTGGTGGATTATTTTTTTTCTTTTTTTATAAACTGTTTTATATTTAAGCTGGGCCACAGAATCCAAGTTTAAACAGTGATACCAATGCCAGTTCATTGTACAAACACAAGTCAAGATTTGGCATAGGAATTCCCTTAAGGAGAGCAAAAAACAATTCCTGCCTTTACAATCTTGCAATTACAGAGCCCAAATTCACAACTGGGTTTTTTGGTTTTTTGGGTTTTTTTTAAACCAGTAAGGTGCCCGAGAAAAGAAAGCACTGACCTCCTCCACTCTTTGCATATGCTACTTGTAATTTGCAGGTGACCTTACACTACATTATTACCAACAGATAGTAAATTGGGAAGATGGTAAACAGGAGGTAAACTGTAAGCTAGGCAAGTCTACAGAATTTAAGAACTAGTGAAACCACATTTGGTTCAACAGAATAATATTTTCCTATTGCATTCCCACAAGTGCTGTCATATAATGCTACAATGTGGGTCTTTTTCTGTTCTTTACTCTCACATTAGACATCTAAAACACTATTTCACACTGTTTTAAAAGCTGCATGTAGTCTATGTGATAGCAAGACTTTATAGAGGATTTTTTGTTGGGCTGAACTGATGATTAAAAAGAAAAATCTCTTTAAAATTTTATTACAAGCATATCTTCAACTAGAAAAACTAAACTGCAGGCAGCAAGTGTCTCACAGAAACAAGCAGCACACAAGATTCTACAAGCTATATTTATGAAGTGCGTGTGAAATCTATAAATAAACACGGTTCAGAGTCTGGCAGATAGTACACCTCTTACTACAGAAAAAACAGTGTTTTGCAAGGTAGGATACTTCAAACTTTTATTGTAAACAAGCATTCAAATAATGCTGTTTAGTTCACAGACCACCTAAATCAAGCTAATTTAACTGCAAATACGATTCCCTTTGCAGATGCTGTTCTTTTTAAGATATTGTTCTGCCTTATCTTGGAAGCAACTTCAGAATCCCATCTCAGGTTTAAGCCTGTCCACAGTGACTGTAGCATCATTCTTGCTAAGACTTGAACCTGAAGACCCTCTCATTTTCAGTCAGCACCAAACACAACTAATTAAGTAAAAGTGGTCACAATTTTCATGATATGCAAATCTTTGTAAATGTATCTCCAAGTGCATTTAATGAAACATTTTCTTAACTTCTGAAAATATGGTTAGCCTATTATTGAAGTGTCTAATGTAAGTTATAGTCAAGCTACAGTAAGACAAGATTATAAATGCCATATTAAAAAGGGTCTTAAAAATAAAAATCCAAAGTACAAGTTTCCTTTTTGGGAAAATCCATAAACATTAAGTGGAACAAGCAGTGAGACCAGCTCATCTGGCATTTTACATCAAGTCAATAAAAGCTACAAAGGTAGCTGCAATCTATAATCAAAAGGCTTATTATGACTGTTTCCCTACAGAAAAGAAAAAAAATCACCTTTTAAATATAGTGTAACAAGATGGATATTTCAGCCACAGCTGTGAGGTCCACTCCCATTTGTTATTTATTAAAAGCATAATGAGAACAGTAAATTATTTATCCTTCTTTGCTCACTAGGTAACATTAACCAAGCACAGCAGATGAATGACTGCCAAGATACAAATACAGAAGGCCCAACTTTAACCCTTCCCAGAACTCATTAAAAAGATCTGTAACAAAAACAACAATAAAAACATTAAAGCAGCAAGACCTCAGGTTTTGCCCTACATTTTACGGAGGCATACAAATATTTGAACAGATGGTAGGTGCCAATACATGCTTCTAGACTGAATAACCTTACATCTGCTTCAAAAGAGAAGCTGGTAATCTCACATTTATGGCAAGTCTGGGGAAGATTAATTATTTTAGCTATCTAGATGACCGGTTTTGATATTTCTAATACTTTTGATATTAAGAACATGTATTAAGAACATAGCCGTCAAAACAACCAATATAAAGCTCGTTACACTATCTGCAAACAAGACAGACAACACTCTCAAACCGATGATAACACTGTTGCTTTTTGTCAGCAAGACTAGCAGCGAGGGCATCATTAAGGATCTGGCCATTCGGTGTCCTCCTGCTTCCAGAGCCCTCCGACTCTCGGGGAACTAGTGGAACATCAGCACTTAGGCAACACAAATTTCTGCACCGCTCATCACTTGCAATCAATTCGTAAGCAGAATTTCCTTTCCGAGCGTCACTCTGTCACATTACGAAATTCAGGGTAACTGAAATCCCCGCTGCTTAACTACTACAGCTTACAAAACTACTTATCGGCGACCAGGTGTTATCCTCAATATTGGTCCAAGAGCTTAACGCGACCAGTAACGCTACCGGCGAGCGCAGCTCCACAGTCCCACGAAGCAAAGCTCCCCTCCGATCCCCAACCCGCTGCCTTCTGCACCACTCGGCCCCGGGCCTAGACGGAGGGGGGCGAAGTTCGTGGACCTATCGAGTGGCCCTGCCTTGCCCTTGCCGCTCCCCCGCGCCTCCCTCCCCACCGGCCGAGAGATTTGTAGCACCGGCTTAGCTTCCTCTCCGCACTTCAGCCACTCCTGCCCGGCCGCCCTTCCCCACGGGCCCTACAGCGCCTCCCGCCAGCCACCACCGCGCTGGCAGCTCTGAGGGGAGGACGGCTGCTTCGAGCCACCGGCCCCGGGCGTGCGACTACAGCTCTTTGTCCAGCGCTGCCGGGAGCAATCCCGGGGCAGGTGCGCTTGACACCTTCCAGGGTGACCCCGAAAACTACTCCTGCCCAGCTCTGCCTCCGACGCCGGCTGCCTCTGGGTCCAAGTGCACCCTCGCCGCCGGCTGCCCCCACCGCAAGCACGCAAGCCCCGACGGAGTCGGGGCCGCCAGTGCCAGCGGCTCCTTCCCGCCGGAGACGACCGCAGCTGCACGGACCGGGCCGCCCCATGACCCCGCGCTCTTCCGAGGGGCACCCCAAACCCCGGCCCCCACAGGAGACGTGCGACGGGGAAGCCCGGCCACCGCACCACGGCAAGAGGCAGCCCTCCCAGGCGTCGCTGGCTCCGCCCGCCCGGGCACAAGCTCCCGGCAGCGCGGCACCAGGCAGGTGCAGCAGCGGTAGCGGGGACCCGCAGCCCGGCCTGCCCGCCCCGTCCCGCCAGCTGGGCTTTGCCGCCGAGCCCCGCCAACAAACACATACCTGCCGAGCCCCGGAGAGCGGCGGCCCCCGCACAGCGTCCCCTCACACAACCTGAGGGGGGCGGGGCGCCGGGCAGCAGCCGCGCATGCGCACCGTCCTCAGCTGGGTGTGGGGGGCAGGTGTGTGCGACCCCACAGCCGCCACTGCCCCCTAGCGGGGTGGGGGTAACTGACCCCGGGACGCGGCCCTAGCCCTGAAGGCTGGGGGCAAGGCTGGTGAAAGCAGTGTCCCTGTGTGCCCTCCTCCACCGTGACACAAAACACTGGTGAGGGACGTGTTCGGGGAGGCTCTTCCTCCACACTCCTCAGAGCCATCAGGCAGTCAGGGTTTCAGGAGCCAGGAGATCTGGCCAGAGACTGAGGAAAATCAAGCACCTTGCACGGTCGGGAGGGATTGAGGCAACCTCCATCCCTTCTCTGCCACTGGTGCCCGAGCAGCCCACAGCAAACACTGTCCGTGAAATCCTGTTAGATCAACTAAACTAAACACCGACAACTCAATGCTGTTTCCTTAGGGCCTGGCTGGAAAGAGACCAGAGGGTCACGGGTGACACAGAGGAGAGCACAAGCGCAGTCAGGCATCACGTTTCACAAGAAGTGGGGGAGCAAATGGACAGGCTGCAAACACTTCGTGGCATCAGGAGACATCGGCCAACATTTCTGTGCCTCCACTAAGAGAGTGTTAGCGAAAACACTGCTTCTGTTCAAGGGCAGGCAAAGACAGGGCTGTTAAAACTGAATGTTTTGTTGCTGTGATAAACACAAGGAAGTTAATAATTCTGTATTTAATGGCACACAGTAACAAAGGCTTACACAGTTAAAAATGAGAAAATGCAATACATGCCAGTTCATTATCCACTGATTTTCATTCACAGGGCACACACTGCTCCAAATCAGGTTCCAAGCCTGCCTAGTGTATGTAATAATTAAAGACTGAACTGTAATTTATATACAGGAGACTTGAGAAATAAGGCCGCATAAAGTGCAAAAATAGAGCTCACCTGCTAGAAAGATGTGGATTTCCAGCTCTACTAGTTTGCCTGATAGACATACTACTACTACCTCTCATCTTGGCTTGCCTATGCCCTTAAGCTGTCATTACTACCACCCTGGCACAAGCAGGGTAGCTGGGGCAATTTTCCCACCTTTCAGAGGTTAACAACCAGCTTTAATTTTTTTCCTGTAGAAGTCCTGGTCTTTACTGTTCAGTCTTTCCTGTGCCTTTAAAAACAGTAGGCAAAATGTTGGAAAGCTGCTTATAAACAGGTCTATGTTTTACCACTGCTCTGATTACATGCCAAAAAACATGCTTCCAATGACAGCAGTATTGGCTGGACGATGTACTTACCTTGTTAGTTTCAGCTGAAGTGAGCCATGAACTGCAGTGTTAAGGAACTTCAGCAAAAAAATGATGTAAACAAGATCTCCTACAATTCAACAGTCAAGGAATCCAGGCCACATTCCAGTCAATAATGGAAACGTTAATTATCTTGACAGCTTTCCACTGAATGTGAAAGAATCCTGTTTGGCCAGTACTACATGACATAGCCATAGACAAATAAAGTTCTCTGTGGCACATTCACACAGCATTCACTAAGCAAGAAGTTCACTAGAGTAAAAATAATATGACAAAGAGATGTCAAAAGGCAAATGTATCAATGCCATTCATCATTAAGTAAATATATTAACTGTAAATACTAAGACCTTCTAAATTCCTTTTGAGTATGTAAAACTACACTTGACTACAAGAGGGCTCAGGCAGCAAAAAATGGCTACAGAAAATCATCATCTACAGCTTTTCTGGAAACAGTTTGAAAACCTTTGAAATTATTTGATTTGCTAATACTGATATGCAGTAGAACCCAAGCAGCGCTGTCAGAATACAGGTTTGCCAAATTAAAAGGTTATTCAGAAAGGTCATAAAAAACGTGATTGCAAAAGAGACATGCCAAGTGGAGTCAGAAGTTGAAAACAATGCATTGAGACATAGTAAACTGATAAAAATCTATAATTAGGATCTGTAATCCTATAGTTCTTAATCCTGTACAGTGACTGTACTTAGCACGAGTCTGCTGTCTTAGCCAGATTAAACATCTTGCATTTCAAGAAATAAAAGCTATACACTTCAAAGACATTTGATTATGCTAAAATTAATCACCAACAGATTTATTTTGTCAAAGTACTCCTGTATTTTGTTGTATGTAATACTTTAAGAAGTCAGGCAGTAACAAACCACAGAAAATATAATTTACATGCTTAAAATTAAAAATTTAAAAAATCTGGTTTAAATCCAGAGACATAAATTAAAAGTAAGTAATTTTTTTTTCTTTAATCTATTTTAAGGAAGCACTTTTACCCAGCTTTTGGTTCCTTCCTGAGCTGCACATCAGTGTCAAAGCAGGGCTGTTCCTCTAGGTATCATCAGCTGGGAGCCAAGGATAACCCCATCAGTGAGGGCACAGTCAAGAGCAGGGCTAGGGTGGTGATAGCAACAGACTTAGTCATATACCTAGTGACCATCACACAAGGTGACATGTCAAATCAAGTCCAGGATCCACCCAGGAAGTCTTACCAGGAAGAGCAAGAGACAGAACTAGACAGCTATTTGTAGAGCTACACCTATAATGTAAGTCTGATGCTTCTCCAAGGAAAGAGCAAACAAGACAGACTTACTCAAGATAAAGCACAGTCAAAGCCTGGTGGCCTGGGCCTGAGCTTAAATGGAGGCCTGGAATCCCTGCCCACAACGGGAAGATGATGGCTGAGTAGGGGCTCGAGATGAGGTTGATCAGGATGATTAAGGCCTTTCAGTGCCCTCAGGTCCCTGGCAACCAGGAAAACTGGAAGTCCTTTTAGAAATATAACAGTGAATCACTGTTGTTCTAAGTGAGAGGAAACACTGTTGCCAGTGGAAAACTATATACTATTTGCAGCTTTGGTGGAATAACATATGCCATGGGTGTTGTCTCTGGTTACATAGATGTAATCTGAAAGGAGCATTCAACAAAGCAGCACAATGTACAAAATCTGGAGTACGGACTTTGCTGAAACCACGTTTTTTCTAATGAACGCTAGTATTTGCTGCTCCTATCAAATCTATTCACTTAGTTTGTGCAATCAGTTTATCTGTTCCTTTTGAATTCCTTGCTGTGGTTAAATGCCCCAAATCAGGAATTCCTATTCTGTAGCTAGTTAGAAAGCTGGACGGGTACCTTGGCACAGACTTGGCTCCAGTAATCTGTGTACTAACAACTGGCAGTCTCACTCGTGTAGCTTCTCTCCAGTCATACTTGTGCAAAATGTGGTAAACATCATTGCGAACAGTTCCTACACTGCACAAAGTCCCTCTGAACTGCATCTCTCTTGGCCCAGGTCTTTTGTTGCATTTGAACCACCAAAGAGAAAGTCTTCTAGTGAGGGTGCTAATAGTTACAATCCACTGGATCTAGGAATACTGCTTCAGGGAGTATAAAACACAACACACAAATGTTTTGGAGAAGGTAGCCCCAGACTATTGATAGGCTTCTCTGTTGAAGGCAAGAATGGCTGCAGGACTTAAAAGAAACTAAGTACATAATTTTTCTTCGATCTGAATTTAACTAAAGTTTCTCATCTATATACAAACACAAATGTCAACAGCTAATCAAATTTTTCCTCCTACAGGTTGAGAGAAATAAAAGAATGAGATAGTTGTTCTCTTTATAGTAGATGCTCAAACGTGTGGTGGGGGAGGATATCTCAACAATTTCATGGACAAATAAAGCAGGCAAATGTTGAATTCTTATTTTCTACTTCCCTATGATACTTCCCACTTGTTTCTTTCATTGTTTGTGGGGCTTTTTTTCCTTTTTAATACCGAATAAGCTGTAATTATTATTTCCCTTTCAATGACGATGTTAGAAAACGACAAACTCAAGCAAACCACAGGATGAATCTGTTAGTAGAATTCACGCATGCATTGCACAGTGAAAAGAAGCAAAGTTATGTACAAGAAAGGTACACAAGACTCTAAATCTTACCTGGCTTAGAGCTACTCCCTCTCCCCTCACCCCCCTTCTGCAAGTTCAGCTGAAACAGTGTTAGCAGTTTTGAGAAACACTGTATAGACAAGAATTTCCCAGTCAGGCATACTAGGTCAACATTTAGCTAATCATTTGGAAAGCATATCTAATTGAAACATTGGCAGAAATAGGCATCCAGCCTACGGTAGTCCTAAAACTACAGCTCTTATCTTTTTGCTGCTCTTCCTGATTCAACTGACAGAACACTAAAACCAGTGAGATCTGTGTTTTTCTTTAAATCTACCCACTAAAATAAACACAGAATAATAGCAAATAGGCAGGATTGACGTTAACTGATCTTGAAACTCTTTCTAAAAACTTCTGGTGATAGAAGACAGCACAGCCTCCCTAACTGGTGCATTCCAATGCCAAATTAACTTTGGAGTAAGAAATACTTTCCGAAGTCTAACCTTACCTCCTTTACTGCAGTGGAGGACAAGAAGTAATGAGCTTATCTCAGTGGATGCAGGAAGCAACAATCTTCAGGGTGTTTGATGGCATCATCTATGCCTTCAATTTTGCCAAAGAATAAACACAGTTATTTTAATCTTTCCCCACAGGTGTTGGGGTTTAGACCCCCTGTTGTTTTTTATTATTATCTCTGAGCTTCCTAATGTGGGTCCTCATCTCCTCATTGTAGGAGAACAATGCTCAAGTCCAGGCCCAGCACTTCAGCTATGGTCTGAAAAGCAGTGTCTTTAACATATCACACCCCTGCTTATACATCCCAGCAAAGATCCCTTGCTTTTTTTCTTATGCCAGCAGAATGCTGCTTAACCAGTCTTTCCCCAACAGTGTACGACTTTACTTGTGAATTTTCTCTTATGTCCATTGATTCTTATTGAATTCTAATCTTATAGAATCATAGAATCACAGAATAGTTAGGGTTGGAAAGGACCTTAAGATCATCTAGTTCCAACCTCCCTGCCATGGGCAGGAACACCTCACATTAAACCATGCTACCCAAGGCAACCCAGCCTTGAACACTGCCAGGGATGGAACATTCACAACTTCCTTGGGTAACCCATTCCAGTGCCTCACCACCCTCACAGTAAAGAATTCCTTATATCCAATCTAAACTTCCCCTGTTTAAGTTTTAACCCATTGCCCCTTGTCCCCCCCCCCAGCATCCCTATAGGCCCCTTCAGACACTGGAAGGCTGCTATGAGGTCTCCATGCAGCCTTCTCTTCTCCAGGCTGAACTGTCCCAACTTTCTCAGCCTATCTTCGTACAGGAGATGCTCCAGTCCCCTGGTCATCCTCGTGGCCTCCTCTGGACTTGTTCCAACAGTTCCATGTCCTTTTTATGTTGAGGACACCAGAACTGCACAC
>JBCJKH010013779.1:0-10775 GCA_039877255.1 Loriculus beryllinus | reverse complement strand
ACAATTCCTTCCCCAGAGGGTGCTCAGGCATTGGAACAGGCTGCCCAGGGCAGGGCTGCAGTCACCGTCCCTGCAAGAGTTCACACAGCGTGGAGATGAGGCCTCAGTGCCATGGGGCAGGGGTGGCCCTGGCAGTGGTGGGGAACGCTTTGGACTTGATCTTAAAGGTTTTTTCCAGCCCACTTGATTCTATGGTAAGGTGTCTTGGGGAGGCTGATTTCTACTTAACAAAAAGTTAAGTAAAAACTTAACTTCAAAGGTTTTGAAGAACACAAACCTTTCTTCAAATCATGTAGGCACCGATTTAACGTTGTTACCCCTACCTCCCTAAACATTTCCCAGATGTCCTCTCCTGTTGCCTCCAGTATAAATATAAAACCAAAATAGATTACTGTTTTTATCAATGTAACCGATGGCCAAATGAATACAATTTGCCTGATTTTAATTAATTACGTATGCTTTACAGGAATTACGAGAAACTGTCACTGAACATGGCAGATTCTCACATGGCCTAGCTATTTATGACTGCATACACATCCATACAGTTTTAAAACCATAGTCTCAGCTGGGTAGTTCATTTTAACTTGGAAAAAAGTTCATTGTCCATGCATTCAAACTTCTATCTGCTGATCTCCTACCAGGATTAAGATTAGATACATGGATGAAAATAATATCACAGATGATGACCTTTTTCAATAAGATACAGAGAAGATTAAAAGCAAAGCTTAGTGATGACATTTATGTTACAGAGAGGTTAGCAAGTAACAGTAACCCATATCTGAATGCTTTAATTTTGCTTTTAACAACATGGTTTAAGAAAGCTTTTCAGTACCTTCTCTCTTTGTTTCCTGACCTAACTCCCCAGGAACACAATGCATAGGTCTATAGTCAGCATCAAACAGAACACCAAAAAAAAAAAAAGTGCCTTTTAAAATGGCAAACTGATTTTTAATGTAGTACATGATAGGTATGACTAAAGCAACCTGAGTGTTGCAGCAATGCTAAAATCAGTGGGCTTTCTGCAAAGGTACTACCAATAGTTCTGTGTTGCCCTTTTCCAGCTAATAAAGTGCAGACAGCTGGAGTAATTTTCTTTCATAGTCCCTTTATAGCTCCTTTGTGTTCTCTTATACTCAGTTTAAAGAAGTATGTCAAGCATACAGGTCCTCTTCTTCCAAACTAAGTCATCTAAAATAGCTCAAGTGCCTATTCTCTCCTATTTGCCTCCTTCAGCATTAGAACAGTCTAATATGGCTAACATAAATACAGGTCTGTATCATCTCAGTGAATTCAAATGAGATGAATCCAACTTGAGCAGTATTACTGAAATAAACTGGGTTCCATTCTAGAGTAAGACAATAGTTTTTAACATCATAGCATCAGATATGAAACTATTCCTTTGATATTTACAGTGCTATCTGGGACCCAAGTCATTCAATCTAGCAGTAATTTTGCATCTGCTTCCATTAAAACACTGCCAATAACATATCAGACAAGAACACATTATCCATAATGAAAATACCATCTTCTCACCTATCCTCTGAGCTACCCAAGCATCTAATACAAAATTAAATACATAAATCATAATTAGCACTGTGAGAACAATTCATTTTCCATGTCACTGATCAACAGAAACCAAACAGTGTTGTTCTCTCTCCTGAGAAGCAGCAAGTGGGGAAATGAGCTATTCCTTTGAAAGGGCTTCAGTTAATTGTTCCCTCAATCTCATCAACATCAGAGCAAAAGAGATTACAGGAAGAACTTTACCTCTGCCAGGGTACTTTAAAGCTAGTCTTCACACAGAGTAATGTGTAAAATACAAAGCAATCCTCTGTGTACAGGAAATCTGCCTGTCTCTAACTGACAACTACATAGTGTATTTGCAACTGGAAAAGACTCTGAGTTAGTACACCAGTACGGTATGCTACATTTTTACAATAAATTAAAGCAAGAGTTCTAAAAGCAGTGCTCAAGTAAGTGATATGGTGGCTTACCCAGATAAAGAACTTGTTTGGTAAGAGCAGCCACACAACTGAAAATGTACAGTTCTTTCACTGAGATAGGAAATGCAATAAATAAAAATAAATCTATCATGGAAAACAGGCTGCCTTTCAAAATTACAGGCAGTTTGGTCCACTGTGTTTAAACCACGCAAGGGTGCTTTTTTCTATTAAACTTATTTTAGTACAAGTATGGCATATGAGTATATTAGAGGAGTATGGAAAGATTTTGTTCAGTCTTAATCACTGGAACCTACCTTCAGACAACGTACTCTAATTCACTGGCCTCGAGGTGCCTTGTTTTCTGTTCTGGGACAGCTGAACTCCAGAAAGGTTAAGCCAATGAGAGCTGCTCTGTTACCAAAGCACACAGTTGCTGTTGCTGCATTGCTTGTTACCCTGGACTGTTCTCATCTTCCAAGTGGAGACAGACTATTGGCTTCCCTAAGGCTGTCATGCCCTCACATGTTGCACTCTAGAATATCAGTTCTTCATATTTTCTTACTCTTGTAAAAGCTTAAATACACTTGTACCACTGTATGCAGTTACCTTCTCAACTGGGAAAAAAGATACATTCAAGTCACAGCACACTGGTTTTTACATGGATAGAAAATATGTCAGCAGTTACTCGCTCAATTCCAACTTCATCCTTCAATATTAATATTAAAAGTAACTTTTTAGTTCCTATTGTACCACTCCTAAAAAACAGAAGTGTTGGTAGGAGTAGCAATCAGGTCCAGTTGGGAAACCTGTTACATTATGAAAATCATAAAATGGTTTGCATTGAAAGGACCTTAAAGCTCATCCAGTTCCAACCCCTTCTACTAGAGCAGGTTGCTCCAAGCCCAGTCCAAGTCCTGTTCACGACCTGATTTTTCAGTATCCTAATGACAGTCCTCAAAAAAAAAAGACATGCCAGTGAAGGTCAGGAGGCAACATAGAAGCATTCAGGTTGGAAAAGACCTTTAAGGTCATCAAGTCCAACTCTTAGCCTAACACTGCCAAGTCCATCACTAAAGAAAATCATGTCACCAAGTGCCACATCTGTTTACTCTAACTATGAATTTAGAAAAGAGAATTACAGATGTGAAGGTTGATGGCATTTCTTATGCCAGTCTGAAAAAGATCTCGATAATGTGTCTAAAGATAAGATGGGCTTCCTCAGGCATATATATTTTTGCAAGATGTGTATTTTTTCTCGTGTTTGGCAAATCTAGCACTGTAAGGAGTAAAAAGGAGAGATTATGTTTAACAAATAGGGTAAAATGTTCCTAAAACCATACTAGCTGGCAACTGGATTTCGCATAATTACTGAAAATCAATCCTGACTTAGAAAACAAATTACAGCATTTTAATTTGACCTCATGTCATGTCATTTTTTTAGCAATAGATATTTAAACAAAACTTTTAAAGATTTTCCCCTCAATTTCAACCAAAGCTGAAAAAGTTCTCTTAAAATTATTGTGGGCAGAATCTGTTTATAAACATAGTAGTTTAATTAAATAGATTTCTTTTGTGGTTTGGTGGGTTTTCTTCCTTCATGGAGACTACTTAAATAGACTATAAATGGAAGAAACTAATTGCAGATAATAATTTGCTAAGTGAGTAACTGTCAGATATATTCTTCCATAAATATTGCTCACAGTTTTTTTCCACAGAACATAAACCATACTTGAGCAGGCAAACAATTCAACATCTAGACCTTCTACCTTATAAAACCAGCTTTAAGAGAACAGAAATCACTGCTCACATCTGCTGAATTAGAATTCCTTGTTCAGATGCATTGAAAAGATGCTTTTCTAGGTAATGGACTGGGGATAGACATGTTTCCCAGGAAATGTTTCTTCAGTTCATGTATTCCCTCAAAACTACGCCAAACTTGTTTATTCATTACTTTTACAAGTCATGAACAAGATGAAAACTTTGACTCAAACAGTATTTCGGATGCAGTAGCTCTCAGACAACGAGACATTCATACACTGGTTTGAGAAAGGATTTTATTGCATCCAAACTTTCCCTTGAATTGCTGGTAGCAAACCCAATGCTTTTGGTAGCAGAAAATAAAAGCAACTTGGAAAATGTAGTTGTGACAGCCACCAGTAAATGATTCTTTTGTATTATTAAAAAAAGAAGTATGGAGTAAGTGTAACTATGTATAGCTCAGGTTTTTCTTAAATATTCCAAAGAATTGAGTGTCAGCTGATCTCAAATTAAAGCCAAAGCATATGATTACCTGCCAAGATAAGCACGGAACGTTTCTAAGTCCACTTCCTATAACCAGCTGCTTAAAATATACATGTATTACTACAACTTTTCCAAGAAGTTGATGGAATTTCTCACACTGACTGGGTAAGCTAAATCTAACTGATACAGTACTGGAAAAAAAGGAGAAAATACATTTTGCAATATGTGTTCCCTATTCATATTGGTGTGTACATATATAGAGACCACATATACACACACACATATATATTGTCACTTCTTTTTCCCCTATTCTTTCTCAAAGTATGAAGGGTTTATTTAATTTCCAGAAATTGATTTTTAGTCAAATCACCCCCGGTCATTGTTTTAGAAATATTTAAAACCAAAACAGGGAGCTTATTCTTCTAACAACTTAATTCCTATATTAATGTAATAATGAAAACACTAATTTTTGTTCAAGTGTTTTCTAGTGATTCATAGAATCACAGAATGGTTTGGGTTGGAAGAGACCTCAAAGCTCATCCAGCTCCAACCCCTGCCATGGGCAGGGACACTTTCCACTAGAGCAGGTTGCTTCAAGCTCCATCCAACCTGGCCTTGAACACTGCCAGGAATGGGGCAGCCACAGCTTCTCTAGGCAGCCTATGGGAACCTGAAAGGTTCCTATTTTTCACATGGGCAACTGGTATATGACAACCACTTCAAAATGTCCAACCTTTCATAGGCTGGTGGGGTATTAAGACACTTCTAAAATGTTTTCTACTTCAATTCAATCTCCATACCTTCTATGGAGCTTGAACATCCTTAAGAAATAACGAATAGAAACCAAACAGATGCAAAACCCGTGTGAGGTTTGGAGCTCATACAGGATGAAACGTTCCAATCTCACCAGTGTGGGGTTATAAAATTGAAAAAAAAAAAAAGATCCTCCCAGGTTAATTCTTGTGCATTAATGATTTGATGGATATCACTGTAAGTATCATTCTCCTTAACTCTTGGTTATGACTTAGTATGACCATCCTGAGTCCTCTCTGAAGACTCAGCTTACAGCAGAGTTCCAAATGAGAAATAGATACTAGACTCACTACCTACTGCAGCTGCCAGTCTCAAATGAGTACTGTTCTTTTTAGGCCAATGAGGGCTGACAATACTGAGAAGAGGAACTAAGTCCAAGAGAGAAGTTAATCCATGTTGCCCCTGCTAATCATCTCCAGTCATCTGAGAGAAGGCAGTGGAAAGCTCTGAAGAGAGACCACTCATCACATACGGAAGCCAAAAAACCCCATTATTTATACCTTGAAGGGTGTGTGTGGCAAAGCTAAAAGCTTCGAAGATGGAGAGAAACTGCCAGAGGCCCAGGTCATGACAAACAGTTCTTGAAAAGAAATCCCATCAATTGTGTTATGTGTTAGATCATAGTCTTACTTTAATGCCAGACAGGACAGATTGTTTTAAGGAGGTGATGGTAAATTCTTTACTCCTTCCAGGCACGTTTTTGAGAGCTTTGATCCAAATGAAGTAAGAACAAGTGCAAAGAAACAAAAGCTACTTTCATAATATATTCTAATCAAATAGCCAATATTCAGCCCCTCTTAATCTTGTAAGAAAGCTTCGAGTTAACTGTAAATGTCACTATGTTTTAATGATTTTTTTTTTTAACAATGTCTGCCAATTATGTAAATCATGGCAACAGAAAACAGATTTAACTGTCTCAGTTGCAAGTGAGCTTTACTAGAACCTTACGGACTAAAGGCAAAACCAGAATCATTTAATTGGTGCAGCTTAGCACACTGGACCTGAAAGACCAATGTTGTTATTAAATAAAGGAAATACTAACTGAACATCATGTACATTAGTGTTGCTGCTTAGTGGTGGTACATCAAGAGCTGTAAAAATGGCAGTACATCCTTTTTACTGATTTATTTAAGCCAAAAGAAATACTCGATTGCTTCCCAGTGAATAACTGCTAGCTAAAGCTCATAAACTTGGGTATAAACCTAGTTTTATTTATTTATTTAATGACTTTAGTCTCTGCATCTGGAAACATGGCCGACAACATTTTGCAAGAGCGAGTTTTCTCCTAGGATTTCCAATTCTTTGTGGTTTCCCCAAGCCAAAAATAGACTAAAGAATAACATTTCTGCAAATATTTCAGTATTTCCATTTCTAGGCCTGGTTCAAACCAGGAAGGGCAGAGCCACAAGAAGAAATTAAAGATAATAAACAAATAAAATACAAATGAATTTTTTCAACCGTGAAAAAAAGTTCCATTTCAGGTTTATAAGAAGGGATGAGTTCCTTCTGAACCTTCAGTGCTAATTTTCTTATGTCTCCCCAAACTAAAACACACCATGCACGAGATCTGTGTTGAAGATGTGTATGTAAGATCTGTGAGGGGTTTTTTGTAGCAGTTGGTGTTGACTGAACATTAAATGACAAAGTGCTTTTAAAAACTCCTCTAGGCATTTTTCTGCATTTTTTCACACACAAAACCAATAAAAATAACATTAAAATCTAAGCTTAGGTTGCTTACAAATTGTATATTGGAGATGTTGATTGTGAATCTATACTGAACAAATAAGGGCACTAGAGAAAGTGTTCTAATGCTCACATGCTTAAAACCTGTGAGAGAAAAAACTAGGAAATCTGTAAAGTAAAAGGAATTAGCATCAACAAATTTACTCACATCTTTGACACACTAAAAGTACTGCCCATTTACTTTACCATTGGTGTGTTAAATGATGGTATGAAGCAGTGAAGGTCTCCTTGTGTCCCGTTCCACAAAGAGAGGCTCGTTTTCTTCCTGAACTCTTAGACTGAAGCAAATATATTTCCTGTTTGGTCTTAGTGGAATGTAGCAAGAAGTGCTAGCGAGAACTAAGCTATGCCAGGAATTACATCTGTTTAACAGGGGTTTAAAAGTTGCAGATGCTAAAGTGCTTATTGTATAGCTGGATCTTGGCAGAGATGTTAAACTTACAGGCTAAATAAAAATGAGAAGTGTGTTAAAACATCATTTCCTTCACTATATGATGCTTTTGATACTTTTCTCTAAAATGTTTTTCCCCCAATACTTCAGAATGTTATTTATTTTTATTTATTTCTAAAAGGAAGACCTGAACAACAAAAGGTCACTGTAGACAATGTGAATTACCAGCACTCCTTGTATAGAAACACCAACAATTTATATATAGAATTGTGATGGCCTGGGCTTTGGTTGTTTCTTCTCTAAATTCACCTAAATTCATTCCTGTTTTCAGTTACTTTTAGTACTTCACAGCATTTTTGAAGCAGGGGCTTCTCCAGTTGTCTTTTTTACAGAAGTAGGGTTTGAACAGAACAAATCCAGTTCAAGCCCTACTTCTGCAATGGCTGGACACACTTAAACTCACATGAGATGCTAAACAGACTCATTCAAATCACTGGGAATATTTTCAAGCTTGTGGGGAAGTACTTACAAAAGTGCTTGCAGGAGCAGGGCTTTATATCCTGAAGTATTCTATACTTTCTTGTGACACACTGGAAAT
This sequence comes from Loriculus beryllinus, assembly GCA_039877255.1. NCBI lineage: Eukaryota > Metazoa > Chordata > Aves > Psittaciformes > Psittacidae > Loriculus > Loriculus beryllinus. The sequence continues at coordinate 3,046 of JBCJKH010013779.1, read as the reverse complement.
GCAGTCCTGAAAGAAAATTTGCATGTTGGTCATCTATATGCAAGGACATTTATCAACACATTAGCAAAAGAATGTTAGGAAAACAATACAGATTCGTAACTTTATACAACACAGCACCTTAATCATAAATGTCTACCAATAATATGCTCACAATTAAAATTTTAACATGTCTCATAAGCAAGTATTTACTGCTTTCTAAAATGTATTTATAAATGGTGAAGAAACAAATGATTTAGTCTTTAGGAGTAATTACATTCATTTTGCAGCTGAAATCTGAAATTAGAGACATGGGTTTGGGGAGGGGTTTTTTGGTTTTGTTTTTTTTTTTTTTTTGTTATTTTCGGGTTTTTTTGATGTTCCTTTCAATTCTGACCAGAAACAACGAAAGGTGATAAAAATACACAATACACAATAACCATGATATGAAAACTACTAATACTGAAGCTGGTACCCAGGGTGGCATTAGGTATTATATATTCTGCATTAAAATGCATGTGTTATGATAATGTTACAGTATTCTGGGGAATGCTGGCATAACATGCTAAACCACACTTATCCATTTAAATTACTGTATATACACAATGCTGTAATTCTGTAGGTAATTCTGTACACACAGACAGAAAGTACACACCACAGAATAAAAAGGAATGGTTTCTTAACCTACTCTAAAAACCATCACAGCCTATTTGAGAAACAAAGAGCTACAACCCTGGTCATTCAAATACAGGTGCTTAAACAAAGCACTGAAGAAGTTCTACCATATTTTGTGATTATCAAGTGAAATCAATTGATATCCTCATAAAATGGATATACAAAGAAATAGACATTGCAGCAAAGATCCATCAGAAACAAAAATGGTCTTGTTTCTATTTTATATAAACACATATGCATCAACACAGGATGTCAGATCCAACCTTGCTGAGTGGACCAGACATTCAACAGCACACTTTGAGGAGCAGCAAGGGGGTAAGGGAGACACTGCCCATGCCTTAGGCATAGCCTCAGGTTGCTTTCTGAGGCAGGGCAGCTTCCCATAGTAAGTTTGGCCATTATTGCTGCAGGCTTGGTCCATGTGTGTTCATACTGATTTATTTGCCTGGAGGGCTTGGGGTTTATTTTTTGACTCCTGTTAGCTCAGCATAGCTAAGCAGACCAGACAAAGTGAAATGGGTTCTGTTACTCTCTTGTACAATGTCAGAATCTATTGCATGTGTGCGGAGCTGCTGAAGACAATCTGATGGCCAAGTGCTTCCAGTAGCAGAACAGGCCTACTGGTGACAATGTGCTGGAAAAACAAGAGAAAGAATTGAAAATAGCATTCAGCTTCTAAAGAGGTTGATACAGCCAAGTGTTGGCAAGTTATTACATTAGGACTGAGAAGGGAGATAGCTTTCCTTTCTACTTGTAAATTTGATATGTTTTGTCTAGAACAATGGTATGGAACAGTATGATACGACTCGGTATTATCATTTTTCTAGCATCTTTTTTTAGACAATAGATTTGTAATTTAAGGTGCTATGTAGTGACTGAGATAGGCTCCATCTGAAGCAACAAGGAGCTTCTCCTGATTTTTAAAGGAACTAGTTGAAGATACTGAATACACCTACTGCGCCAACACCAAAAGCTTAGAAGTACAAAGTCTTATTGATCTGCTTAGCTTTTGAAAATTTATTCGTTAATCTCATTATGCAGACCTGTGGGAACATGGTGGGACAAGAGTGAGATGGGGAGGAAGCTTTTAGCTGTGTGGTAAATATAAATAAGAAGATAAGCATCTCAATGGGTCCTGCTGAGTGGGAGGGACACTGCATCAATCCTCACTAAAGGAGCAGTCTGTGGTTGTTCTTGTGAATAGAAGCTTTGTGTTCAAAGAAAAACTGACTTTGAAAGCAAGGAGTTAGACACAAACAAGTAGTTTGAGTAAACCGAGTTGTTTTGTGCTTTCTGTTCTGAGGAAAGTGCATCCACAGTGACTGTTTTTCATAAACCAGTTTCTCAGTTAAAATACCGTGGTCCCACAAACATTGTGATTTCATCATCTTCCCTGCTACAGTACACTTCTGGATACTGGATCCTTCGGTGTGCCAGCAGCTCAGTGGGTTGGACATATGACCCAAAGGAGAAATTTAACTGAGTTAATAAAGACAGTGACTGGGAAGATCTGGCAATAATTTACCTGGCAAGAGTAAATTAATGAAAACACAAGCTACATCATCAAGGTCTGCAGACACTGTTTTTCCAATAAGAAGATACCAGAAGATATCAGCTGGAAGGCAAATAAAATGCAATCTAAAACTTCAGAACTTTAAGTTTCTTCCAAATGAGTTCTTCCTTCACTGACTGTCACTTGGGTTTAATGAATTTAGCAATGAAGAAGGAAGGTCATTCTTGTTAATGGATTTTAAAACACACTCAGAAAAGGCAAGGGTAATTATTACAGAAAGAGGGGCAGACTCTGCCTTCATTGTAGCTAGATCCATTTGGTTTTGAGAGCTTGCATGGCAATGAGCATATTTCAATGCATATTTCTTAAAGCTCTGTTGAACTGAGAATAATTATTAATTACAAAGAATAACATCTGTTTCTGTGGGGTAATGGCTCACATTGCAAAACTACACAGAACAGAGCTTACCTAGCAGCGTTTGTCACAAAGTCAGGCCTCAGAGGCACTAGCAGAGCTCTGTAGGGATCTCCACACAGTATATGCCTGCTCAGGACTTTGCCTGCTTCCTGAGTGCTACCCTTTCCTTTTTGTAAGCAAACTGAATTCTTCAGTTAAAATATCAGAACAATACAAGGTGAGTCAAAGGCTTACATACATGGTGTTAATAATCCCAATTGTTTCAACGTGATCATGGGTTGGGTTGGTTTTTTTGGGTTGTTTTTCAAATCTTTCTTTAAAAGGCACACAGGCTTCCTGTTTGCCACTATTTGCCACATTTCATCATAGAAGTGTTCTAGGGCCCAGTGCTATAGTTTGTCTAGCACTTCGTGATCTTCCAGGTGAAATTAAAAATTGAAGAAACTTATGCCATTTAAAATAAGC
>JBCJKH010013778.1:14513-31711 GCA_039877255.1 Loriculus beryllinus | reverse complement strand
GAAGTAACACATTTCTGGTAAATTATGATTTCAATTTAACATCATCCACTTCTCTTCGAAATTATAAGCCCCTCAAACACAGAAGTTCAGAACTAGTATGGAATCATAGAATCATAAAATGGTTTGGGTTAGAAGACATCTTAAAAATCACCTAGTTCTAACCACTCTGCCATGGAAAGGAAACTTTCCACTACACCAGGTTTTTCAAAGCCCCATCCAACCTGACACTGAATATTTCCAGGAAGGGTGGAAGCCACAACAACTTTTCTGGGCAACATGTTCCAGTGTTCCACCACACTAACAGTAAAGTATTTTTTCCTAATATCTAATTCAAATCTACCCTGTTCTTGTTTAAAGCCGTTATCCTTTGTCTTACCACCACATGCCCTTGTTGAAAGTCCCTCACCAGCTTTCTGGTAGGCTCCTTATAAACCGCCTTACAAACAATTTTTCTGCCATCTTATTATACAGAATACACACTCTAATGTATGAGCACAATGTACATTATTATTTTGATAAAAGAGCTAAAATAACTGTCATTTGTCTAATTTCTTAAAGTTGACCAGCATTCAATGATCACACCCAGTAACTGCTTGATAATGTACAGAATTGGCTTGTTTATTCCCCTAGCAGAGCCCACAAGCACATCACCTCCAGAAGCTGTGCACTCCTTTCAGTGGTTTTTTTTGGAATGGAATCAAACCACAAAATCTCAGGCTCATCCTGGTTCATACAGGAAATAAAGAGGTCGCCAGTCATAGTATATAAAGTATTTGGATGCATAGAAAATAGGCTGTAATAAAACTCTTTACTGTCAGAAAGCAGAATGAACTGCACTTGGAAGTCGTATCAAGACAAATTCTACATGGAGTAAGGCACAGTTTTCTAGCATTAAGGGCTGTTAAGAACCAGAAAAAGAAACACTTTACTAACAAATGCTCCATTTTTCAATTATTTAGTTTGACACTGTCTGTAGAAGACATATATTAGCTAGAATTAACCGGAATTAATAAAGGTCAATCCATAATATTGTCTAACCTGTGTTACACAGGAATCAAACCTGCACAAATGAGTAATTATTTTACACATGAAAAAAAAAAATCTGTAAAACTATTAGCGTATGTGGTGGTAAATGATAAAGAAATCCAAAATATTTTGCTTGAAAAAACAAAATCAGAAAAACAAAACAAACCCACATAATTTATTTAGCAAGCAGTTGATTGTAGAAAATGAGCTTGAAGGAAAAAAACGTATCTTCTATCTGCCCAGAATTTAGAACATAGTCTAATTATATAAGAGACAAATTAGTCTAACAGAGGTGTTCCAATGAAAAGGAAAAGTACAATATGCAAGAAAATCAGAAGTTTTAACTGCTAAAAGAATGTAAAAAACTGAAGAATAAATGGGAGGCCAAGACAAATAAACCAGTTAGCTACTCTTAATGTTAATAGTAGATAAACTTTTCTGGAGCACCTTTTAAATTTAAATGCCATTAAATATATTTTCTAAAGTTTAATCTCAAAAACTCGTCAGTAAATACTCAGTGTCTCCAGGCATAGAAAACATTTCCCAGGAAATGCTGAAAAACAAACTTATTTTTCTTTCCCTAATTATTAAGAGGAAACACAAGATAAAGTTTTATTTAAAAGTTTTTTATTGTTTTTTTGTTTTTTATTCCTGTAGACCCTTAAAAATTAATTCAAGGAACACAATATAGGCAAGCTCAGAAAACACTCGACTTATGTCAAAGACAGCTTGGAAACATCAGAACCTGAAAATTCTAGGAAGTAAGAATTTATGCATAAAGAAAATAGGTATCAAGAAGTATGCCATGCTGACTTTTTTACCAACTTCCTTGCTCATTTTTGTCCAGGGCCTGTCATCAAAATCCATTTACATTTATTTATGTTGCAGTTTTCATCAGAAGACTGCACGTGTTCTAACAAATTAATTGAAGCAATTAGTGGAAAGCTTGTTATAGAAACGTTAGTTTTCTGTCACTATGCTAGGAATCTGTGCAGTTCTAATTCTGACCACAAGAACTAAAAAAGATATCATCTTTGTAATCAAGTTCAGTGGTTTTATTAGACTACATAAAGTATTTAAATACATGTTCAATAGCTGGTTTGTGTGCACACGCACCATAACATTCTGTTAGCTTCCTTGAAAAACACTTCATACTCTCTGGGACCACTGCGGGGTTCATGAAGATACAGAACTCATTCACAATCTGCAGGCACACTGTTACTGGTCATAGTTCATGGGTCTCTATATAGTCTGCAAATGCAATTTTGTTGTAATTTTACTACAATATTGCATCAATATTGCTCCTTTCCCAGATTTCTGTTCTCAGATCTGCTGTCATGGAAAAATACGGATTGGAGGCTAGATAATCTCTCCTTTTCAGTGTTGTAAATCCCATGAAACTTCTTCGAAGAAATGAAATATTCAGTGATCTGAGCTTAACTTGAGGAGAGTAGGTGATATCGCTGACACTACTACTCTATACAGTAAAGCTGTGGTACTTGTAGGTGATGCAAAAAAATCACAATCTGAGCTGCATTTTTGAATCTCTCAACTAAGTCTGCTGAGCCCAAACCAATAAACATGGTATATATTTGTTACATATGATATACATATATACATATATGGTCTAGGGTGAGGCAACTTTGCCCACAGAAGGAGCAACTAGGTGATCTTAAGGTTCTTTCCAACCCAAACTAGTCTGTGATTCTGTCATATAACTATTTTTTCAAAGAGTGTTTCCAATAAATTGCAATGACTAGCACAATTTTCATTTTGAAACACCCCTGAAATATGGAATCTGGACTACTTACTGAACACCAGCAATGCTTTGCTCACTTGAGTTTAAATAACTTAGAACAACTTAGAATAACTTAGTTCTAATAATTTGAAACACTGTATTTCCCAATTCATTAGAAATTAATTCATCAGAATAAAATAAACTTCTTTCCTGATTTGTCACAAATTCATTTACAAGCTTCAAAAATTTTTGTTTTAAAATGAAGATTGCTTTCTTTGGTATGCCATTACAACATAGCACCTCAAATTAAATTCTTGTTTGGTTTAGGGCTTTTGTGTTGTTGCTGTTGTTTTGTTTTATTGTAGTTTTTTGGTTTTTTTTTTTTTATTATTTTTTTTTAATTTCCTGGGACTTAGTAACCCAAGATATTTTAAAATTCAAGGGAAACAAATAAAAAAACCAACACTGGCCCTAACACCAAGGCCTGAGGGACACCATTAGTGACTGGTCACCAACTAGATGTGATGCCATTTACAACCACTCTTTAGGCTTGGCTACCCAGGCAGTTTCCAGCCCAGTGAAGAATTCATCTATCCAGGCCATGTGCAGACATTTTCTCCAGGAGAACGCTGTGGGAGAGAGTGTCAAATGCTTCACTTTAGTCCATATAGACAATGTCCACAGCCTTTCCCTCATCAACCTGGAAAGTCACCTGGTTGATCAGGTTGGTCAAGCAGGACCTGCCGTTCATGAATCCATGCTGACTGGGGCTGATCCATCCATTTTCCCGCACATGCTTCATGACCTCGTAAAGGATCTCAAGAAGAATCATTTGCACCATGACTTTCCCTAGCACTGAGGTCAGCCTGACATGCCTGTAGTTGCTGAAGTCTTCCTTCCTGTCCTTTTTATAGAGGTACAATGCTGGCCAACCTCCAGTCCTCTGTGATTCCTCCCATTTTATCTGCTGTTTCCCAGTCTGGCTAGGCTGTAACTGCAATTTACAGTCTCGAGAAGCAGAGTCTCTTTATGCTGGGAATGCAGTTTCGTGAAGGTTAATAATATTCCAGTGCTCTCTCAGAATTTTCTCCTGTAAAAAGACACAGTCTTTCAAAATTTGTATAGATGTTGGGAGCAGACACCTGAAGCACTTTAATACAACAAACTTTGGGAAATTTTTTTGGGACCGCATTTCAAGATCAAAGAAGACACTAAAGCTTAGCAATATTTGACAATAGGAAAATTCAAAGTTTGGCTACAATAACTCAGTCACTGATTATAATGATGCCAAATATATTGTGCTTTATTGTGGTCACAAGACCAGTGATGTGTGAAAACAACATTCAGAATCACCTTTTACTCAGCTTACTCAATTAACATTCAAAAACTGCTCTCAGTGTAGCAAAGACAAGACCTCTGACAATTATCCCAGGCCAGGCAGCCATTTTTCCTAGCTACATTTTTCCCAAACTGAAGAGTGCAGCTCAGGAGAGAGGAAATTATCCCACAATTTCATTTGTCATTCCAAGTGAAGAAAAAAAACACTCAAAAGCTGCTATTCAATGAAATTATCACTATCAACTGATAAGTAGCTCCTTTGTAGCTTTTACTTAAACATACCCAATTAAGAATAGTTAAACCTCCTTGAAAAACATTACGTGGAAGTCACTGACCTTTGCTTCAGAAGTGGTGAGGAGGAGGAGGGAAATGAGAGATGACCAGAGATGTCCAATAGTTGGTGGAGTAATACATAAGATTTTTATAAAGTCACCTATAATTTCATCATCAAAAGTACAAATTTATTGCAAAATATTTTATGCAAGGGCTACACAAAAAACCAACTCAGAGTTAGGTCCTGCTTACAGTTCCAAATAAGCCATATAGCCTTTGGCGAAAAAAAATTTGTATCTCAGAGTATTAACAGTAGTGTGATTAAAGAAAAAACACTTCAGTATTCTCATGAACTGGAAACTTCTCCATATAGCCAGAGTTCAAGAGCTTTTCCAGCAAAGTACTAGACATGTTGATTACCATAACTAGTCTTTTTAAATTAATTTTTATTTACACTGTAACAGGGAAATGAGAGTGAATATGAATCTCTATATACATAAATCAAAAATAGAAAAGCATAATTAAGATAATATGCAAAGCAATTGATTTTGTTTACTACAAATAACATTTTAATGAAATATCTTATTTAGTTAACTGACACATATGGTATTTTTTGAGCTGAAGATTTTTCATATAGGAATCAACATTTCCCTCATATATTTTCTACCACTGTTTGAGCTTCACACTACTCTGCAACTGTCAAATAAAAAAAAGCAAACAAACAGAACACAAAACATAATCAAAACATTATATTGTTACACAGTTACAACAGAGCACTATACCAGCTACTAGGAAGAAAATAACTCTATCCCAGCTGAAGGCAAGGACAGATTCTTAACTAAATTTGAACATTAGAAAACTTTCAGAACTCAGCAAGGACAGGGAAATTAAGAACATACTCACTTAAGAAAAAGAATATGCAAGGTCTAATTCTAAAAGTCAGTTACAGAAACCCAGGTCCTGGGTTCAGCTGTAACAGTTACTCTTCTTCTTGGTAGCTGGTGCAGAGCTATGTTCCAGCTTTAGTCTGAGAGCAACGCTCATAACACACCAGTGTTCTAGTTTTTCTAAGTAATGCTTACTCTGATCAAGGACTTCTTCAGTCTCTCATGTTGGGAGGAAGCAGAGACAGGACACCTGACCTGAAACAGCCAAAGCGGTATTCCATACCACAGCACGTCATGCCCAGTATAAACTGGGGGGAGTCACCTGAAGAGCCCAGATTGCTGCTTCGTTTGGGCTGGGTGTCAGTCAGCAGATGGTAAGCAATAGTACTATGCATCACTTGCGCTTGTTGTTTTCCTTTTCCCCTTTTAGTTTTATATTCTCTCCCCTTGTTTTCCTTTTCCCCTTTTAGTTTTATATTCTCTCCCCTTGTTATTTCCTTTATCATCATTATTATTAGTGGTAGTTGTTTTATATAATCCCTTAGTATTATATATTATATTTATTATATAATTATTATATTATATATATTATATACTACCTTCTTATCTCAACCCATGGAGATGACATTCTTCTGATTCTTCTCCCCCTCCTGCCTGGGAGCAGGGTGGAAGAAGGGAGGGAGCGAGCAAGTGGCTATGTGGTTCTGAATTACCAGCTGAGCTTAAACCACAACACAGGACAAGATCAGCAGCTTGCTGTTCATCATACTATCACTCATCTTAAATCTAAAAAAAAAAAAAAAAAAAATCAACACAAAATGCAAATGAAATTTTAATCTGACAGGTTTTATATGAAGGGCCATATATAGCTAGACAGGACTTTCCTTGTGCATATTCATTTTGTCTAGATGAAACTCTGTTCTTCCACTCTCCATTAATTTTCAGACAGGCTTTGTGAATTTTATTTGCAGAAATAACAAAGTATTCACTTCACAATAATAATAGTTGCTCCAAAACCTGCTCTTTTTCATTATTTTTCCATTGAAAGTGAAAAGGTTTCTACAATGAATGAAAGGAGTTTATGGTCATATTCCTTAGTCCACGTCTATGAAAACCCAAGCAAAGTGCTTAATAATTTAAGTGAGATTTTTTCAGTGTAAATTTGCCCAGCACTAAATATTGTGCTATAATTCACACCAGAATTGGGAGAAAACAGAAAAAAAATGTCAACAAGGTATTGTACTTGTATTATACCCAAAGTGGCTGCTTGGATTAAACAGCATACCTTGCATTACAAGCCACACCTTTCACTGGATTTATTAATCTTCTAGACTGTTAACTACTTTACATTGCTAGTTTGCAGATATAAACCACATACCTGGGGTCTTCTCAATCTTAACCTAGATTTCATTGCATTCCGGAAGCCAAATCCGTCACATAAGCAATTTTGCAAGTGTGTAACGCTTGGTTTCATTTTTTCCCCAACTCTGATGGAGTTTTTCTTGAAGGAGATGATTTGAAGGCAGACTTAATTTCAGATTACTTCAAACAACATGAATCATAAAATTTACTTAATAAGTTTCCTCACATAGATCAAGATGGTTAAACGGCATACTTTTGAATTCTACTTATATTACAATTTGTGTTCAGGTGTGTGAATAAAAGCACTCCATTTGTCAGTATCCATTATCTCCAGCTTTCTCCAGCAGAAAATTAAATCTACCAGAGCTGCTTTACAAATTCAAAGAAGATAGTGACATTCACAAATCTGTATTTCTTCCTCTTTTTTTGTCAAACACTTCTGAATTCACAAATCCTCTATGCTTAACTCTGTTCAGATCTATGTAGGACATTATAAAATGTTTAGGCAACTCACTATAAGATCTGTTTTATCATTTCCTTTAGTTGAAAAGAGAGAGAGAAAGAGAGATATTCCTCAAAAGTATAACACATAATTTCTTAACCTTAGAATGTGTCATATTCAGACTGGAGCCTGTCAGACATATAGTCTGGAAGGGGTAAAATCCCTGCATATACAATCTATTTATACAAACTCATGAATACTTACTGAAGACATTTCTTTTTTTCCTCAGTCTTCTAGGGACTACAACATTTACTCTCAAAGAGTCACAAGGAGAAAGCAGGAAAAGGAAATTCTGTTAAAAAAATAAAAAGAAAGCAACTCTGGTTCTAGCCTTTCACCTTCCACAGTAGTTAGTATGCAGAACAGGTACCAAACAGTAAAATGTACCAGAAAGAACATCATGAAATCCCAAGTGAGTTGTCAAACTCCTAGAAAACAGATTTATATACATGGCTGAATTATTATGAGCTCCACATTTCTGAAAATACTATATATTTACAGAATACACCACAAACCATTTATGAGACATTTTTATTCTATAGCCCATATTCTGTTATTTGTTCAAGATGAGGCAAGGTCTGCATGAAACCAAATCAAATAAATGAATACATAAGTATCAGCTAGAGCTTCTTGTACAAAATATTTAACCAAGGATGCCTTCTGTCTAAACCAGTCCACATGAAACATTAAATCCTGCAAAATGAAAACATTGCATTTTATTTCAGCACTAAGTATCCCTCTTGGAAATTCAATACAACATTTAATATTTGGTCCTTCAATGCATCTCCAATGCATTCCTGTGGTGATAAGTTGGGGCTTCAAGAAACTTGACATAAAATAGGATGGCTTTTGTGTTTTGAAAGCTCTGGACATCTTGTAAGAGTCCCCAGGAAAGCTGTAAGCACCAACACAATATCTGAGCATAAAGCCATCAGTTAATTTCATTTTTCTCCCCAGACTTCTCAAAAATGCTCTAGATAATAGCCTCATCTGAGTTCTGCAATAATTAGTATCCCATGCTTAGAATGTAAAATCATCTTTTTATATTAAAAGCATCCATGCTCACCTGACAAATATCCACAATCCAAACAACTAATCAGCAAACTGTTTGCCAAACCAGTTTGGTGCAGTGTCTTGGGGCTTGGGCAGCTCAGTCATCTGTTCCCTCTTTTTTGACTCCTGAAGTGGAAGTCATGTCTCGGATCCATCATGACAATCTACATACAGGCATCATATCACCACCTGATCTCACATTTGGGTTTTGCCATATTAAGGCACAAATAAATGGAGAGGGTGAGTTTCCAATTTGAGGATAGTTTTCAAATGTAACATGCATATATGCTTACATTCATCCTCAAACATCATTTTTATGTGGCATTTCTCTGCCCATGAGTCTTCTGCATGTAAAAACTTCCGGAATATTTGTTATGACACTGTGACTAAGAATGGTGCAATCAAGTGTTCCCTTGCTCTCACGCTTAAAAATATAAAATAAATAAAAGCAAATAAACTTACATAACGTTTATAAACTTATATTAAAAGAACAGTTGTCACAGAAACAATAACTACTGAAAATAGGTCAAGCTGTTCAAAGGACTGATAACAGAAGGAATCAGCAAGATTTTGCCCTTTTGCTGCCTGTGCTCAAAACTATGAGTATTTTGACAGTTTTCCAGCTAAAAAACCTTGCTTAAAGTATACAAAATAATTAAAAGTGCTAGAAAATATACTTAAAGAGGCAAAAGAAAAAAAACACAGAAGTAGTGAAGTTCAGTTGAACTGTGAAATACGACAGTATTAAAGTTGAAGACTTTTATCTTTAAACTGTATTTATTTCCTAAATAACACATAGCCTAACCTGCCAAAATTAAAGGTTTGTCAGATGTAAGTTCACTTGCTGTAATACAAGAAAAGGTCATAAAGCAAACTGAAAACAGAGTTTAGACAGCTTTAACCTCAAGGCTTTACTTTATTCCAAGATACATGGTAATCAGCCATATTATTTCTCATAAAAATAAAAACAACTACTAAACAGAGAAAAAAAATCATTCAAGGCTATGACAAGATGTTACTATTCTAATTTTGCAAGCAGTTTTAAATCATCTGAAGCAAAATATTATTTGCCTTACTTGAACATTCAATTTTCATTTTCTAAAGTAGCTTGCTATCCTTTAACTCATGGTGAATTTTATGTCTGACAGACATAAGGTAGGGTAAAACAACAGACAAACCCTCAAAAATTGTTTATATGAAACCTAAATAAAAAAAAAATACTGGGAACCCACTTGAAGTAAGTAACTTGCCTGTTGCAATTTATATGCATGTGAATTTTTAAATTAAGACAATTATTGCTTTAATCATATGCAGGATAATTCCATAAAGTTATACAGATAATGAAAAAATAACAGCTATTAATGAAACTCTGCAAGACCTTTTCATAAAAGAATGAGTAAATGATATTGCTGGTAACACTATTATTAGCAGCAGTGAAAATCTGGAAGAACATTTAGATGAGTAAACACCTTGGAAACAATGAATATGTTTAAATATTTAGTGTAAAACAAGATTGGAAGATGGGCATTTATTGTTATAAATCTTTGTGATAATAAATTCTTGGCTAGTTTCATGTTCAGTCAAATTAAATTAGTTCAGATTTCTCAGAAAATAAGGAAAATGCTGCGATGGAGGTAACGGTGCACAACATCTTTTTGACAGTCATTGAAGTGAGGGTTGAGACAGGACTACCATTAACATACCTCAAGATCTATATAAATAGGAAAGGTTGGAGAGGAAAAAAAACCAAAACTGGTGTACACAAGTACAAAATTACTGAGCAGCGACTTTCCCCCCAATGCACACCTTTCTTTTTGCTCATCAAAAAGTCACTTACAAAAATCTATTTAATTGAAACTTTGATCATTTTAATGAGTAAAAGCATTCTGATTCTAAAATTAACTATCAAATTATCCTATCTCTGACATAAAAACCTAAGAGGCACAGCTTAATGTTTTCCAATAATCTTATGTCTATAAAAAAAAACCCCTGTTTCTTAGTCCTATACTCTAGGCTTCACAAACTTATTATTAATATTAATGAAGTGCCCCAATATCCCTGAGGCAATGACTTTTTTGTTTGTTCAAGGGTCCCATATTAACTCTTACTTTTCAAAATCTAATGCTGACAAAAAATACATCCCCTCAATTTTAGCTATTGCATATAAAATAAACCAATCAAACAATCAAAAATCTATCTACTTTCTCAATTTTCACCATTTATGTTAAGATTTGTATATAAGAAACCTATTAAAATTTTATGAAATACATTAATCATACTTCTCTTCTGTAAACTATTGATAATATAGCAACTGAACATGAAGGCCATCAGAAGCATTCCGTCTACTTGAATTCCACCCTGGTGCTTTCTTCACAAACCTCTCCATACCCTCTCTCCTTTACATCCAATTCTGTGTATTCAAAGTTGAGATATTTAGTAGAATTGAAACACTTGTCTGCTAGACATCTTTTATTGTCCAGTAAGCAACATTTACTTCCCCATCCCTTCCTCAAAAATATTTTTTTTTATATGCTAAGCATATTAGCAAACATATTCTGCTCTGGAAAGATATTCTAGAACATTTTAAATCAATTCTGCTCATTACCATCAATCTCTTTAATGCCTTTTAACTTGTTTGCTCTCACATCAATGTTCTGTGGCAATGAATAAAAATGGCCCAAGGAGGGAATAAGTGACTTCTTCATGATGCCACAAAAGTTGTTAAGGAAATTGAATCAATGTTTTCTCATACTGGCTCCCAGTCTCTTAAACATGTTACGCTGTTGAATATTTAAATTCACCGTTTCAAATAATGCAGGCACTCTTGAACTGAAAAAAACACTTGTATTCCATGCCATATCACGTTGGGTTTTTTTTCCAAAGAAAAAAAACACACTTTAAAAGTTTCTAGGTGATTTATGTCTTATTAATACTTCAAATTACTAATTGTGAAACTACCCAGAGCAAACACTTCAGAAAACAGCAAAATGTCCATTTGCACACTTTCACACTTTTGTAATTCCTATTTACTATAAATACATCTGTTTCCAGCTCTCTTCTATAAAACTAAATATGTAAAGCTTTCCAGCTGGTAACAAAAGATCTCGTTGCATGCCACCTGACACTAGCTTTCATCTGATAAAATAATTTTTCTATGAATACTACATGAAAAGTAAAATATTTAGTGGAAAAAAGTGCAAGGAGATAACTGAATCTTATGAGACAGAGTGCAGCCTACTGGGAGGGGAGCTGAAGCAGTTTAAATCTTAAAGGCAATAGAGGATGAGACAGCCATAAATCCTCCTGCAAGTCTAAGGAAGCACGTCCTGCAACAGAAGGCTGCCGTTGGATAGAATAATGACATGCATATCCCGCCTTGCAGCTGCCAGCTCCTCATCAATTCAGGCCGTTTCCCTTGGGAAAGCCAGTACTATATGGAATATTGTGTCCAGTTCCCACCTGCATTGTAGCTCCTGCAAAGGACTCTTAAAATAAAGAAAAAAAAACCCAAACTCAAAACCAAGTGAAGATCCAACCTTCTCAGCAAACTCAGAAACGGACCAGGCACAGTGCACAACAAAATATCTCCTCAAACCATGAATAGAAGCACCTACCTAAATGACACCTATAGGAGAATATTATGAATTTTTAATTTTTTTATAGAATTAATAACCATGTCATAAAATTTAATGACTTAATTTTTATAGAATTGAGAAACAGGACATGACGACCCAGAAAATCTTACAGACAATATGTCTGGTTATCACCAGGGACTACCTTATTGATTTTCTACTGGCCAGGATCTGCAACAGTATTTTGCATTGTGCATTACAAGTCAAATTGCTTAATACAGTAATTATGGGAATGTGATCATATGAATTAAAGAAAAATGCATGAGAAAGTCCAAGAGACAAATATTAATTTCAGGCTCCATATCCATAAATACACACTAAACTCTGCTTTTACTGAATGCCCTTTGAGAAAGGTTTGTTTTGGGTTTTTTTTTTTTTTCCTCTATTCAAAGAAAAGAACAGCGGGCCAGGGGGAGGCTCTTTCCTGTATTTAATATGGCTTACTGTTGCCTTACATATGTTCTTTCTGTTGTTTCAAGATACTGTTGGCAGAGTAACATACCTCAATGCTGTTTTATCACAGTGTGAAAAACACCAGATGTACAAAATTAAAGTTCAAGTTAATCAAAATATTGCTTGACAAAGCAAATAATTGAATTGCACTTTCAATGCACTGTGGTAGACAATAATTAACGTGCAGCATCTTCAACATCTGGATACAACTTCCAATTTCCTTTTTAACATCGTAGAATGCTGTCTGCACATTTTTTAATGGTACCCCTGGTAATAATATATTCTGTTTTTAATCATATTCCACGTTGCAGGAAATGAAGCTTGCAATTTTCCCAGGTGCTTACCAAATTACTACTGCAAGCTAATTCTCATCCCCCAAGTTAAGAGTTTCAACACTGTGCACATTAACAGCCTGCTTATGCTCTTCCTGTACAACAGAAGGTAAGTTAATATGTGCTTCAATTATAGCCAGTTTGCGCCTTTATAGCACCCTGTAGACAGCACTAAGAAGGCTGTAAATGTACTTATCCTGCTTCTTTAATGCTCTACTGTATTACAGGAGAGAGGGAGAGAGAGGGAGAGAACCGTATCATTTTATCAAGAGAATCAACAAGGAACTCAACTTCACTGTATTGATTCAAAAGAGCTGCAAAGGTACAGCTCTCTCTACTTGCTATAAAAAAGCTTTCCTGAACTTGACTTATATAAATTTCCCTCCTCTTCACATATGCACATGAGTGCGCACACAATATTAAACGTATATTTGTCAGCTTTAATAAAATGCACATGTAGCAGATTTTCATGTGTTGTAGACACTTTAACTTAAATTAAAATGGAAGATACACTGCACAATTGCCTATTCTAACTGCACCGATTGACCTAACTGAACAGTGTCTTAAAAGAAGGCACTATATTTTTTTCTTACCCTGTTTATTTTATTTCAGGCAAGCTTGAGGTTTCATGAAATAAGTGCACACTTGCGCTCATACAGTTTACATTCTTTTTCTTTCCATTTCCAATGTAACATTCACTTACCAGAGGTTGACTAAGTGACTTTTGTATTTTAAAATTTAATTTTTATTTTTCATGGTAACCACTTTCTTTCTTGTTCTCTATGGAAGTTTTCCAGAAGAGTTGGAAAACAAACAAACAAACAAACAAACAAACAAAACAACTGTGGGGAAAAAAGTAATTTTAAAAGTGCCATAACATTTGGGAAAGGAATAGAAATTTCTCCTACGTTAGGGGACTTTACAGCTATATTTCCTGTTGCTAGGAAAAAAATTCCTCTTAATGTTCACTCAAATTGTTTTCTATGTAAAATTTCAAAGTGAAAAATTTATATTGTTATTGCAAATACTTAGTTTTCAGTACACAGTTGTTAGATACAGACAACTTGATACTTCTCTATATCCTTCAAATCTTAATTTATCATGTCAAAAAAAACAAATACAGAACCAAAACCTGCGGTTCAGCAACATTGTAATTCATGTGTATGTGTGAGATTATATTGGAAAAATTTTATACCAGTAGATTTTTTTCTTAAGAAAGAGTAAAATTTGGGAGGTGATCTTACTGTGGTGCAGATTAGATACATGACAACACTGACAGTTCTTTCTCTAGCACATTTTTTCCACTTGCAAAGTTAATGTACATATATGAAGTTCCTCTTTACATGTAACATATTCATTTTTAAATATGCAAGTGATCCTTACCAGCAAGAATCAAATCAAGACTATTTTTATGCCTTAGAGAATGTACATTTTGCATGAAGTTTGTGTGTGGCATCAAATATGACTGAAAGGACATGGAATTCCTTGGCAATTGCATGGAAGCCATTGAGCTGGGGGTCTGAATGGCTACAAAAATCTAACATACTTTTACTGAAACACCACATAAATCCATTTTGATTATTGTAAAACAAGGTATCTTTTAACCTTCTAATTTCTTTCTCAATTTTGTAATATTGACTTTCTTCTCCAGAATAATGTCTTCTCCGTTGTCTGTCACTATTACAGATATTCTGAAGCACTGCTGAACCAAATGTTATGTAAAAATGTCCTGGACTTTCTAATTTAACAACCTGGTTATATGCACCTTCAAGTCAACCAGAGGCAAAACAACAATTTGTCCCACAAATTGTTGGGGGCCAAAGGTAAAGAAGGAAAATGTCGAAATTTTCCTATGCCATAGACCCAAGCAGCTCCATCTCATTAGCTTCTGCTCTACTTTATTGACAATTATATATCATCTTTATTTGAGATTCTGTAAATTACTGTCCAAAAATGTATGAAACAGTAGTGATGAAAAAGGGACCAAAACTTGTGCAAGCTGCCCTACTACTGGAATCATAGAACCATAGAATAGTTAGTGTTGGAAAGGACCTTAAAATCATCTAGTTCCACCCCCCCTGACAGCAGGAGGGACTCCTCACACTAGACCATGTAGCCCAAGGCTCTGTCCAATGTGGCCTTGAACACTGCCAAGGATGGAGCATTTACTGCTTCTTTGGGTAACTTGTTCCAGTGCCTCATCACCCTCAAACATGTCAAGTTCCCTCTGGATGGTATCACTTCCCTCATGTATCAGCCAAACCATAAAGATTAGTGTCGTCAAACTTGCTGAGGGCACAGTCAATCCTATCGTCCATGCTGCTGACAAAGATGTTGAACAGGATCAGTCCCAACACCAGCCCATGAGGGACTTCTTTGGGAAAGCTTTATTAGTACCAACCATCAGTCTGGTTGAGGCAGCCACAGCAAATAGATCAGAATGGAGAAACTGGCAGACTTTGTTGACTATATCTGCCTCCATATCCTATTTTGGCATTCTCAACACAAACTGTTCCAAGAGACTCCAATCAGTGGGGACCAAAGATCCCATTAGTTCAGAAGAATCTACACTTTAATTTCTCAGCTGTCGGAGTTCTTATTTTCACCGTGCTCTGAATTCAGAAATGCAGAAATGAATAAAAAAACCCAAAACCAAACAAAATACCCCAAAACCTCTTTGCTTTTTAGTGAGTTAATAAAGTGTGTTCAATTTTGCTGTCAGCTTCTTACCAATAGTTGGAGAAAGTCAGGGTCATTTCCTTAACAGTTCAGTAACAGAGGAGAAAGAAAATAACATTATATGCAAAAGATTGACTACCTCATGTAAGATATTGCATTTCAATGTTCACTAACAGGATTGAGAAATTCTCATCATTTAATCTGCCGTGTATACTCTGCAGTTGCTCTTTGAGCAGATCAGCTGTTGCCAGCAATGACAACATAGCACTTGGAAGGAATACAGAAAACGTATTACGTTATGCACTCTGCACAGGATATCCAGGAATACTTCTTGGACATAAACATACAACCCATTGGTCCAAAGCTCATCCGTAATTTTGCAGCTTAAAAAATATGAACTATTTATCAAAGCAGGCCTTCTACTTATATGCATATACTGTTCTGAATTCTCTTGGAATATCTTCTCAAAAAAAAATATGAAAAATTAAACTATGACTATATGCAAATTTTTCTTTGCTCTAATACAGTTTGATAGACACAAAACCTGTTATCTAAATCATGATAGAAGCATTTGAGTCAGTGGGATAAATCTGTACAATTACTGTAATGAATCTCATTGTGTGTATATAAATACACATGTATATGTATGCATGCATACGCACAGAAATCATTATACACGTAGATAGACTCAGATACCATTACTGGTACATACTGGCATGTGCAACTGTATTTCAGTATATCCATCCAATAAATGTATTTTCAACTGAAGAAATTCATTCATTCCTCTTTCCCAAACCAGGGGGTTTTATCTGATTTCTCTTTTAACTACTTAAGGGAACAAAGGCAAGGCAGACAACAGGCAACACTTTTAGGTAGTTACATATGTTTGTGTTTATCATAAAGAGGTGTATGCTCTTCATATACTCCCTCACTCCGTCATTGCTGGCATGATAGGCCCCTGAGCTTGCCAAACCATAATACTTTTTTCTCCATTTTTTTCTCATAAAAAAGAACCCCAGAAAGCTAAGTGAACTAAAAGCTTTTCGTGTTTTGGTTTCTTTGTGTTTTAGGTTTTGTTTGGTTTTGGTTTTGTTTTTGTTTTTTTTTTTTAATAGCAGAAAATTCAGTACAATGTTTTCTGTGATTGCTGGGTCTAGAAAAATAGGTTTTGCAGTTTGTTACCTTGAAGGTTAGGATATATAACTCTTCCTTGCCTAATCTCTGTTGTGTTGCAGGCTTCCAGCAAACCTGTGAGTCCCCAGTTCCCTGTTCCACAAAATCCTACGGAGACTTTCCCTTCTGAGAAAGCTCCCAGGAAAGGAAGAACTTTCCTTTACCTCCTTGGAGCTCCACCTAACCCAGAAGACAGCAGCCTGGTTGGAGCAAGCCAACAGACCCCTTTTCTATTGACCCAAAAGAAGCATAACACAATGATAGGCAACAGAGAATAATCAAGTACCATCTGTCTCAGAGCGCAATTTGTCAAAATTAGCTAATTACCTTCTGTATCAATACCTATTTCTAACTTAACATGTGAAGGACAATGCCCACAAAAATTATATGTGAACAGAACATTTTAATGCTCCCTTGCAAAACGGACATTTGGCACAAAGTAATTCAATTACTACTCCTATGTACCTAGGTGTTCATATGTAAAAGAGTCTTTTGGAATACGTGGTCTTTAGCAAAACTTCACATCATTAAACCACTGCTTGGATTTTGATCTCACTGTCCTTGTTTAATCACTATCTTTATTAACATAAATGTGATCTTCCTTTTTTCTTAATTTTTCCTCATTTAATCTGGATTTTTAAAACAGAGTTAATAAAAGGAACAGCTCAGTTTTTACCATTTTAGACTAATTCTAAAATGCTCATGTAAATCTCGACTGGCCCCTGTCAGAAGTGAAGTCAGTAACACATG
>JBCJKH010013777.1:0-15576 GCA_039877255.1 Loriculus beryllinus | reverse complement strand
CCAGCCACGTGTGGATCAGTTTATTGGACTTCATTGTCTGCTTGCAAAGGAGGTGACAGCATTTAATCTATTTTTCCTCTTCTTAATTTAACATTACTTCTGCTGAAGAATATAATTTTGAGGATGATTTATCCCATTAAAAAGGGGGTGGCTTTAATTTTAAAATGAAAACTATTCCTATTCGATATAGACACGGATAACTCAATAGCTGTAGTGATAACAACCAAATTTGCATTTTTATAGTAATTCACAATGAGTTCTTGTGCAGGTGACAAGCTTTTCCATTTTCTCTAATACAAGAATTACATCATTTTGTTTGTCTCTGTGGGTATCAATTTGCTGCGAAAATCATCCTTTTTGGCAGTTGTGCTGGTTTAGGTTGGAACTGCTCATGTGTGTTGGTGAACAGATCACTCCTACAAGGTAAAGGAAGAGTTAGCTCTTTGAAGCTAGCTTTACTTATTTTTGATGTACAAAGAGGAGGTTCTGAAGGGAAAGGACTGAAAATGTTTGGCCATACACTCATTCTGTATTCCTATCAGCACTTGTGAGGCATTAAAAGCTTCATCTTCTTACTTCGTCAGCATGGTTTCACATCAGATTGAAGGAAGGAAGTGGGGGATAGAGCGTGTGCAGCGATGGGGGGAAACAAAATGAGCCACCTCATTTTTAAATTTGACTGTGACACATAGGCCAAATGGAGGTGGGAGACAAAGACTGAGGATCAGAAGGTTCTTTGTTGTAACTAGTGGGAAAGTTAAGCACTTACTGTGCCTGTAAGAGAGGTTAGAATTAACCATGGCAATTTGGACACAGTAGGTGAAAAGCAGTGTTGTAGCAGGTTGGTGGGTATGGTCAATGGTCAACCCCTGTTCTGTGTGGTCATATGCCAAGACAGGACCTTCTCTAAGAGCACTGCCTAGAGGCTCAGCAGCATCTGCAAGATCTCACCCCGTGGAGATGATGGAGAACCTCTGGCATTGCTTGCATGGGCTTTGCGCTCTGCTGCAGAGGCAACCACTGGGACTGGGATCTTCAGGGTTTGGCTTCCCTTCCTCTCCCCCCCCCCCCCCCCCCAAACTTGCTCCTGCTTTACTCACTGGGCATGCTTCAGTCCAGCTCAAATAATGTAGAAAATGCACTGAAAAATGATTATATTTCTTCCGCATGGTGCCTCTTCTGTACTTCAGGAGGCTTTCTCTGATGGCTGAAAGAAGGGTAGCTAGGAAACCTGCATTCTGCACCTGACTTATCCAGTGACTCCCTCTGTACTTCTGGTGAAGTTAACAAGTAATTTTTGTTTGCTTGGGTCCACATGTGAAAGCTGGTAACGTTGTGTATAGCGGTGTTCAGGTTTTCTCTTCTCCCTTAGGCTTTTGTCCTTTAGCACATAAAAACTATTTATTAAACCCAAATAAATGCTGCTGCTGTTCGCCTGGGCTCACCAAGCCAAACTCCATGCTTGTTTAGATCTGCTGCAAAATGCCTATTTGCAACTCAGGCTTACGGTACTGTGGGCTGGGCAGCAGAGTTGGAGTCACCCACTGAGATGTCCTTGACTGGGCTTTCTGATAACTCGGTGTCATTGTTTAGACCCAGGCTGTAACTGAGGGCAGGATGAGGAGGAGAATGAAAAGAATGTAAACCCCATGGGTTGAGATAAGAACAGATTAATAACAAAAATAAAGCAAAATATAGTGATAATAAAATCCGAACAATAATGATGATAACAGGAAACAACAAGAGAAGAAATGAAAGCTCAAAAAACACAAGTGATGCACAAAACAGCTGCTCACCACCCACTAACTGATACTCAGCCTGATCGGAACAGTGATCATTCTCTCCCTGCCAATTCCCCCCAGTTTATATACTGAGCATGACATGGTGTTTTACGGAATACTGCTTTGTCTAGTTGGGGCCAAGTGTCCTGTCTATTCTTCCTCCTGGCTTCCCCTGTTCACTGGCAGAGCATGAGACTGAAAAGATCAGGGTAATCACTGCTCAGCAACAAGTAAAACATTGGTGTGTTATCAGCATCGTTCTCAGGCTGAAGCCAAAACACAGCCAGCACTGTACCAGGTACTAGGAAGAGAAATAACTCTTACAGCTGAAACCAGGATGCTTGAGCATCCCAGGATCCGACCATCTTCTCAGCCCTGCTGGGTCTTCTGCTGGTGGAGTCAAATGGAAGGCATGACCGGTCTGTGCAGGAGCTGGCCCTGTGTGAGCAGGCTGGTGGCTACCACCATAGAGCAGCCTCAGTGAGGGCTTTACTCAGGGCCTCTGATATGTGCACCAGATTAAGAGGTGACTGAAAATCGAGGATTTGGCTGTGTCTTTGCTTGGGTCTCAACCCTTTGTTCGGAGAAAAGAGTTGTTTTCTTTCCCTTAACCTGAATTAACATTCACAGGTGGGCAAGCCCCACTGTGTGGGTTGATCAGGAAAGTTGTTCAGCACGTTTTTCTCTCTTGGGAGTACAGAACAGCTTTCCCATCACCAAAATTCCTGGTGTTTTATTAACTAGCTCCTAGCAGCTTCTAAAGCACCTGAGAAAGAAGGATCACTGGCAGTGTGAGTGTTTTATCTACAGTGAAAGCAAACACCATTCATATCTAAAGTCTTTTTTTTTTGTGGCCAACTGTTTGACAAAGACGTTGCAAACCAGATCTCTGCTTGTTCCTGTAAGATGTGAAAAGGTCCTTTGTCAGCAGTGCATTGTGGTGGAATGAGCTTTATCTTCTGTATGTAGCTATCAGCTTGGGCTTTCCTCCTTGCAGTCAAAGAAAATCCTAATTAGAGCCCTAGAAAAACCTAATTAGAACCCTGAACACTTCTAGAAGACTTGCAGTGTATGGGCAAAATTTGTTTATTGGTCTCCTCCTAGCCCTTGTTGCTCAGCCTTTTAGGAAGAGCATCTCTATAATTTGATGTGGGGGAGTTGCTTGGGTTTCCTCATGTTTCGAGGGCTAGAAGAGTTGTAATCACTGCTTGCAAACAGATTTCTTCATGGATGTTGGGTGTGAGAATAGGTGTTGGCTGCAACTCTGGAGTACAAGCGGTGCTCAAGGTCACCCAAGAAGATGGGATATTAGGTTGTTGTGCTCCAGAGGTGCAGTCTGTTTGGTGCTTCTGGAGATGCCTGTTTGAAGATCCAACAAAACCTACCCAATACCTGGGTAACCTGGAGCAGCCCCAGTGATGCTTGCCTTCGGAGCTGCACGGGCCTTCTCTGACACTGAGCAAGGAGAAAAGTTGATGACCCCAAATCTTGGATTCTGCATTGCCCCTTTGGGGCAGCTTCAAAGGGAGTGTTGATATAAAGGCTTTCCTCTTGGTTAGCACAAGCATCTGGGCTGGGGGGCTGCCAGGTCATCCCTGGGTGCAAGTTAAAAGATGAACTCCTTCAGCATTTAAAATGCTTACTGATAAAATAGCAATGCCTTTCAGTCAGGGTGCAGAGTGTTGGGTCAAAATGTCCTTTAGGGGGTAGGTCTATGGACAGATGCATGTTATCAATTGAAAAAATAATACAAAAAGCCTCAGTTTGGCTTCTTGTGAGTGTAATGTGAGGGTGTGTGTTTTAAAAGCACATAACTGATTACACAAATCACAGATGGGCTAAGTCAGTATTAATGATGGTTGGATGACACTGAAAAGCAGCCCTGGCACATTGCAGGGATGTTCTTGTCATGACTAACCCCCTCACTCTCACCCCAGTGGAATTTTTTAGTGCCCAGCACAGACAAGCACTGAAATTGCAGGTTTGCAGAAGTTTTCAAATCTCTCCCCAGCTGGCAGCAAATACAGGAATTGCAAGTATTTATTGGGTTAAGGGGGGGGGGGGGGAAATAACCTCAGAGCTATAAAGTAAATTTGACAATGAAGCTTTTTTTAGGGAGTCTTACTTTCTTTATGGTTGTGTGAGTCGAATGTATTGAAGCCTGGCAGAGGAAGAGGATTTAATCTACAGGTGCTGTCTCTTGCTTGATGGTTTCCTCCTTCTAAAATTACTCCCAGTTCTCTGGAATCGGGGCTGAAACTAGTTTCAGCTTTCAGTTTGCGGGCAACCTACCTCACCACTTCAGCAGGTTGGATTTGTAAGGGTTGGAGGCAGCAAATGTGAGTGCTTTTAAAGGTTCTTGTCTTGGCTGCCAAAGTCCATTTGCTACTTCTAAATTATTTATAATTGAAACTTCATTTCTTTCTCTGCTTGAAGAAAATGCTGAAGCCACTGATACTGAAATTTGGCTTTGATCTTTCTTTCCTTGTCCCTTTCTTCCCTCATTGATTGGAGGGGTCCCTGCCCAGGGTGAGGGATGCTGGTGGACCTGTGCTCATCCTGTTGCTTTTGACCCCAGGACCGTGCTTTAGAGAGCATTGACTTCTGTGCACCTGATAGCAGCAAGAACCAGCCTTAGCAAAGCAAATTCATTGTGGATCTCAATCATTAGATTATGCTAAAACCTTCGACCCCTTTTGCAGCGTGAGTTTTTGCAGAGGGTCTGTCCCTCTTTTCAGGTGCTCACTAGCAGCATCTCAGTGTGTGCCATTCGTGCCCAAACTTTGTGCCCTAATTGCAGGAAATGTAATTGAAGATACACAAAACTGTATTTTTATTTCTATAAGTAAACAAATATTTATATATTTTTAGAGACCTGAATGGTCTTCTGTTTTAAGATGTTCCTCGGCCTTTATATTGACAAAAACATCCTAGTAATTACTTTCAGAATAAAGTTCTTTCTTAATGTTGTGATCTTTGCTTTTTCCCTGAGTGCTTGCATCTGCAGGTGCTAGCTTATTATGCACAGAAAATACTTAACTATCTGCTGAATCATGTGCTGCTTCAGGTTGTAAAGAAGCAGTGAACTATCACAAGACGTATCCTTGCTAAAACCAGCAAAGCAAGAGTATCTGCTTGTCTCCTGAATCCTTTGCATTGCTTTGAGGGGCTCTGCAGAGCTGAAGGTGTCGACAAGCTGTTTTCTTGGGCTCCCATCTGCTGAGCAGCATTATGTGGATTAATACCAAAGAACTCGCAGTAAAATTTGTCTCATGCCACGAATATGTAAAGCCTCCAAAGCTGGCTGGCATCCCAAGGCTCTGAGAGGCCCTTGGAGGGGCCGGTGGTGAAGGTGGCAGGATTTGTACTGTCCCGGAGCTGTGAATTGGACATGATCTGAAGGGTTTGTAATGTTTGCAGCAGTTCAGAAGCACAAAATACCAGTTTGTGCAATATTTTTACCCTGAGGGTGTTTCTTGAGCTGGAATCAATCTCCCACCAATCCTCCTGGTTATTGCCTTGCAGTATTTTGGGGGTGCTGTGGCTTCGCCCGCTTTTCTTTTGCAGGAAACCATCATTGCACCACTTCCTTTTTACCTTTGCAGTGTCAAAGCTGGGAGACTGAATTAGAGACCCAAGGTTCTGGCAGCAAAAAGAGGCCCGAGTGTGTGTTCTGCTGCTCTGCAATAAAAATCCTACATATTACAGGTTATCATAGGCTAGTTGGGGGATGTGGCACAGATGCATCGCAGCCCTGGTGCATCTGGAAGGTGGACCCTTGCCCATTGTCCAGTTGCGAGGTCCATCACCATATCAAACCCCCACTTTTCACAGCCAAAGGCATTGATGGAGGCATTCACTGGGATGCTGAATGATGGTGGCACCCCCATGTTGCCCCAGCTCCTTGCGGGCTATGAGGATGCTGAAGTGCTGTCAACTTCCTCGCTGTCATCATCACTTGGTTTTCATAATGGTTTTTATGAAGGAGCAGCTCTTTCTGCTGGGGTCCTTGTGCAGTTTTATCCAGGGTTGCATTTACGTCAGCATCAGGTGGTTTTCATTTAACCTTTGCCCTGCTTAAAAATTAAATGCTGAGGTACTAGGAAGAGAAGCAGTTTCCCAGATAAACATATTTTCCCTATGCTCCTCTGTAATTCATGGGGGAGCTGGCTTACCCGGCCTGTGGATGACTAAGGAGGAAATTCTTTTTTGGTTAGGATAATGCTGACAGTTCACTGGAATTCTTTTTATCATGGGTTTATCACTTCCTCCCTTCGAATTCCTAGCTCTTATGTGCAGTTCAGGAGAAAAAATAATGGTGACCGCAAGTTATGGAATTTGCCTTCTGTGGAAAAGATGCTGAACAGCTAAATGGTGCTCTCAGGTCTGCTATAGTTTTCATGGGGGATTTGCTTCATATCCAGTTATATAAACACACTGGATAAGAATCATGAATATTCTAGCAGCTACCATCTTTCAAATGTGGGGTGTTTTTTATGTTGGAGTTAATTAATGCTCATATCTCTTGAATATAGGTGAGTGTAAGCCCGTTCATCATGCAGATGGGGAGGAGGTTTGGATTTACGGCAGGTCTCCGAGAGATGGCAGGGTCAAAGTTAAGTTTATGTGTAAAGAGTTTCTGGTTCATCTTGTTAATCTCCATGCCTCCCTTTTTTATAGAGGGGATCTGGATGGATGTCTCTAGAGAACACAGATGGAGTTTGGCCAGAGAGACCCTGCCTTTCCGTTAAACACGTGTTTATTCTTGCAGTGTTTGCCTCCCGGTGGTGTTAAAATGATCCTTCTGCAAAGGCTTGACATGCTGCTGAAAAGCTTTGACACTGCAAAGCATTGTTTACTTGTGAAAGTATTATTAGATTTTGAATATCTATTATTCATCTTGTGTGCTAAAAGTGACATTATAGCTTGAAATTGCTCTTAGATTTCAGAGCTTTGAGGAAAAGCTGGGTTTTGTCCCTGGCTCCTGTGACAGTGCTTTACCCTTTGTATCTCTGTAGTCCCCTTTTATGAATTGTGAGTGACAGCAGGAAAGTATAAAAGAGCGCAGAGGAGCTGGGTTTGATGTTCATAAAAGGCTTTGATAAAAGATGCAGCACGTAGACTTGATATTATTTCCTATTTTTAACTTCTTAAGAGCATAAAGCGCTCAGATCCAATATTTATGTAAAGGGGAAAAAGAGAAGCTGTATTTCTTCTTTTTTTTTTTCCTCTTCTTCATTTTTCTTTTTTTAGGACCAGATGAATTCAATTGGAAAAGTGTCTTTTCTGTGCCCCAGTAAAATTTTGCTTTCTTCCATAAAGCATCTATGCCTGTCTTCCATGAAGCATCAGTAAAGCTAACCCCATGGCATTAATGGTGTAGAGAGACCAGCTGTGGTTTCAAAGGCTCCTTGGTCGTAGGCTTGTGCCTTCAGCCTCATGGGTCTATCTGTCTCCCATGGCCCCATCAGTTGTGGGGTGTGCATGGCAAGGAGTGCACTTCCAATAATAGGTCTCTCCCCCTGGACGCAGAGAAATAAAATACTGGAAAGCCATGGCAGCTCTCCTTCTTTCTCTAAAAGTCAGATCACCGTAAAGGCATCTTTGTAATAAGTAGTTTTGCTTGCTCCATGGAGATGAGAAGCTCTGTGCAGGCTGGGTAATTGGGGTTTCCCTGATGAAAGTGCTTGTCATTGTTTCCAGCCTCCATGTTGCAGTCTCCTCTTTAATCTTGCTGTCAAGCATTGGCGTGCTTGCAGTGGGCCTGTGTACTCGTGCATATTCATGTGCATGTGCATATGAGCACATCCATAAAACGTGTATCAGGTGCTTTCCTGTGTGCGTGTGCATTAGTGTGAGGAGGAGTGTGTAGCACATGCACGTATGACATTGGCATGGCCATTTGTGCAGTTGGGTTCTTCACCTGTCCAAGGGCCTTCACGGAGACTCCTAATGATGGCAGCATGCAAACCTGACCTTGAGATCACCTGATGATAAATCATTCTCATGCTTGACACCACATTTTTTACTTTATTGAGGTGAAAAGCATTGAAACACCCTATTGAGGGGAGAATGGGTCCTGTTGTCCCCCAGAGAACTCTAGGACAGACCAGTGTTGCCAAGTCCCACCTTGCTGCAGTGCTGATGAAGAGTTTATCTTGATGGGATGAGCACAGTGATACCTGTCACTGAGTTCTTCAGCAATGTGCATTCAGCCAAGTGGCTGTTCAAATCAAGTGTTGGGTTTGAAGTAGCTGGGCTCATGCAAAGACATCCCAAACGCTAACCTATCTGAGGTAAATAAGCACCTTCTGTACAGTTCCTCATGGAGGAACTTTTATGTGAAACCTTAAAAACAAAGGGAATTACCAGCCTTGGATGGTCATCAGAAGATACTGAGAAGAGTCCTTGCACAGTGACTCCCTGTACCTGCGGTTCCTCTGGGACAAAGTTGGACACTGAGCATCTACCACGTGATGGTAGATGTGTTTTGGGATGCGCTGACATAGCATTATGCCTGCTTGATGACCTCGCCTCTCGTGTACACCTTTGTGGTGGTGAATCCTCAGTTATAGCCCAAACTGAAGACTCCAGAAGTGTTTAACTGGGCCCACACATGACTTTATAGGGTGTGTAAATTAAAATCACCACACCTGAAGCACAGTCTAGTTTTTTTGTTGGCACTGGATAACACCATGTGCAAGAAGGTGCTGTCATCCTCTGCTGTGCGACTTGCTGGACTTGACTAGTTTATAGCAGAACTGTGTTGGCACATACACGTGTCTTTTCAGCTTCTGACAGGTTGTCCAGTTAGCCCAAAATTTTGGGTATCCTCAGTTATTCTGTAAGGTGTGGCAGGACTTTATTGTGTCATTGCAATGGATGCTGTGTTGAACTGGAAAAGCTGTTGCTGAATCCAGGAGAGACAGAAGGAACAGATCAGGGTAGGACTTACTGAGCCAGAGTGACACCATGCCATGTCTCCCTGTGTGATAGCATGGGCTTGGACACCTGGGGATGTTTGCACCCTCCTTTGCTGCATGCTGTGCCAGCTGAGGGTCTTCAGTTATGTGTCCAGAAGCAGTCCATCCACCTTGCTGCAAGCTGGTGAGGAGCAGGCTCTGGAACACATGGAGGCTCCCCACATCCTGGGCCTTCGTGGCATTGAGCAGAGCTGTTCCACAACATCTGCTGAAACATGGACCTTGGCTGGCAGGAGCTGCGGTTCCTCTTCTTTTGAAAGAAGCTGGGAAAGGTGCCTCAAAACAGCCATCGGAGAAAGTGTTCAGATGAAAGGTCTGGTGAGCATCAGGGTCCCCTCTGCCATGTTTTCAGGCTCTCCTGTAATCAGCTGTCATTTTGGGATCTGGGCATATTGGACCTCAGTGAGTATGGGTTGAAACTTAAACAATCACTGACTCTTCTATAAATATTTAGCTCACACTGTTTAGGAGCTGCTGGGAGCAGGAAGCAAAATAAATTTGGAGTTCATGACTGTATAAAGAAGCTGCCGGAGGATGGCACCCAGTCACCAGATTGGCTGGCATGAATAGCTATTTCTCCTTGTTTTTTTTCCTGAAGAAAACCATGTATTTAAGCATCCTTTGCAGACACAAGAGGTTGCATTCTTCCAGTGTCTCCATGGCTGCAATGGGGATTGCGATCACTGTAAAGGTCTTCTTGGCACATTGAGCTGGGTGCCCAAGAGGAACCATGGTAAATGGGTGATATTCCCTGGCCCTGTATATTTTTCTTTGCAAATTCAGACTGGTCATCTGGAGTTTTGTGTGGAAGGGGGGGATGTGTCCCTGTGTGCTTTTATTTGGCCACCTTCATACCAGGACAGCATCTCGCACCCGGGCTGGCTGCTGACAAAGGAGTTGGGGTCCCTGTAGGGCTTGTGTAGACAGTGCTAAATCTTGGGTTGCCACATTGTTCCTGCTCTTGCAAAAGCCTCAATAGGGAGTAGACCTATCCCTGTCAGCCTTTTTTGCCTCTTAAATATGAAGATAATATCCTTTTTTTGACTTTGCAGAGCTCTTGCAAGAATGGGAAAGAATGAAACGTGCTGATAAGAAACGGTATCAGTAATTGAGATGGGCAGAAGTACACGTGCTTTGAATGAGCAGGGAACTTCACCATGCACAAGAGTCTGGGTTTATTGATCAAAAAGAAGAAAAAAGATCAATCATTGGTTATTTTCTTTCTCTCTCCCCTTGCTTTTGTAATACAAAGTACTCACAGTTGGACTAGATGATGGCTGAACGTCCCTTCAAACTGAACTGCCATATTCTATCGTATCCTATTATATAGTATTGTATCCTATCAATATAACAGTAAACACAAAATATTTTGTATGCCCTTTGAGATGTTTTTCAGCTGCTCACATCACCCCTATTCCTGGTTGCAGCATCCTGGGACTTTCTGTACTGGGAGGCTCAGCATGCTCTATCCTTGTGGTCGACTGCTTTGCCTGAAAGATTAACGACACAGATGCAAATGTGGGAGGAGGATGGGTGAGCAAAAGGTAAAATCCTTGTTTGTCAGCTGCTTGAACCACTTTTGGGGTTTGAAAGAAAATGTCAGTGTTTGAGTTGAAGGTGGTGGCGAGCTTGATGGTTTTTCTTTTTCAATAGTTTCTTTTAGTGCCCTTTCTAATTTAAAAAGAGGGGTTTAAATTATTAATGTTTTGCCTCCAAAGCAGAGGGATTCCAAAGCCTTTGGCAAATCTCTGTTAAAGCATCTAATATAGAAAAAAGCTTCATGCTTTTTCCCAACTCTGTCTTTGACAGAAGCCCCTCCTCATGTCCATGAGAAGCACTAAATCTGTGGAGGTGGACAAAGAGCTTGATTTACGGAGGAGGTAATTTTCTCTGATGGTGTTTGGCCAAAAAACATAAAGATGATAATGGTTTTTATTTTTTGGCATCGCCCTTGCAGATCTCTGTGTTCCTGCCTGTTGCTGAAGCAACACTCTGCTGCGGGTCAATGTTAGGGCTTGGTTTGGGATGCTCGGGTGATGCCTGAGAAGGATAGGTGCCCTTACCTGATCATTTTGGCATCATCTTGGAGGTGAGAGATAGGTGAGGCTTCAGGTATCAGTCCTCACCAAATCTCCAGTTAGAGCTCAAGCCTGTTAGATTCACAACACATTTGCCCACTAAACCTTCCTGTTCACTTTGGGTATTTGTCCTCATTTTGTACCAGATCTCCTTCTTGCTACTTGAACTGAAGAATAAAGTATTATAACTTTGGCTCGGGGCAGCTGTCCAAGGCATATATTGGGATACACTTGGCCTTTGAAAAGAAGGACTTTAGTCTCCAGCCCAGTCAGTCGCTCTGGCTCCTGGAAGGTTTCCTTCCAAATGGTTACTTCAAACCTCAGAGAAGAAGTTTGTGTTTTTTCAGGGCTATGATTAATACCATTTTTACGCTTCGTTGCAAAATGCCGCACAATGAATGAGACCAGCAGGATGGTGGTTTATGGGTGGGAGGAAAGAAAAAAATCATCAAACAAACACTTTCAGACCCTGTTTTGGAAGAGGAGTGTATGTGTGTGTGTGTGTGTGTGTGTGTGTGTGTGTTATATAATCTGCAAACTGTGGGGTTGCGTTCCTGTTAAAAGGAAAGGGGTAGAAAAAAAGAAAGGCTTAAACCTCATCTATGGAAGGAATGTCAGAAATAGTTGAGAAGTTGAATAATTACAGCCTTTTTCTGCACCAGGTCAGTGAAAGCTAATTTAGCATGCAGGATCGCAGTGCAGTACGTCTTTGCAATTACATGATGGTTGAAACTGGAAAGGACCTCCAGAGCTTATTTGGTCCAACCTCCCAGCCCAAACAGGGCTACCTACAGCCAGTTGCCCAGGATCTTGTCCAAATAGCTTTGGATTATCTCCATGGATGGAGACTCCACAACTTCCATGGGCAACCCGTGCCAGTGCTCAGTCACCCTCACAGTAAAATTGGGCACAGTACATTGCATTACAGCAAGTCAGTCATAGGTTCCTGCTTTTTCCTGGTACAGCTTGGAAAGTTTGGTGAGAGAAGATGTGGTTTTGGATTAGAGCTGGCTTGAGCATGCTGGAGACATGGGTCTTCAGCTAAACCCTGTGGCCTGGGCATGATGGTGCTTAGCTGGGGATTAGGAGCTGGTTGGGCTTGGTGCAAGGTGCCAGATCTGGTCCCCTCACTGGTGTGCAAAGAGGCTTACTGCGTGATGCTGGGGTGTCTGAGAGCTTGTGATCCTCTGGTTTGGTTTTGAGGCTGTTAGCTCAGCCTCCAGCTAGCTCTGCTGACTTGTGCTTCTCTTCCTTTGACACCATGTGCCTATT
The DNA here is from genome assembly GCA_039877255.1 of Loriculus beryllinus. Classification (NCBI taxonomy): domain Eukaryota; kingdom Metazoa; phylum Chordata; class Aves; order Psittaciformes; family Psittacidae; genus Loriculus; species Loriculus beryllinus. Next base: position 3,462 of record JBCJKH010013777.1, on the reverse strand, counting down.
CCCAGTCAGCGAGTTACTTTGCCACAGGAATCTGGGACTCATTTGTCAGCATAAAATGAGGCTGATTACACCTTTGAAGTGCTCAGCATCAGTGGAGCTGCAGCACCCGGTGCTTCCCCAAAAAGCCCTTTCTTGGTGGCAGACCCCAGGGAAAAGAGATGCCAAGGGGATTTACTGTGGTTGTGTGCCCAACATGTTCCCATCCTAGGGACACAGAGGATGCTATTGCATGTGAGATATCACCTAAACCCTTATAGGGACATCGGGGTCAGCACAGATTTGCTTCCTGGTGGCTTCGTGTGCATCTCTCACACATGGAAAACAAAAGCAAAGTCTAAGACTACTCTTGGGATGTGGCTCTTCTGCTTGGTCTTCATGTTTCCTCCTGTCCTCCCTCCATGGAAAACAGTAGCCCTGTTTGTTGTCCTGGATGCATTTTTTTTTTCCTGTAAGCCACTTTCTTTTTGTGCCATTTTGATTTCTGATGAGTGATTGGAATGGTAGGAATGAGAAGATGGCTTCCAGAGGATGCTCCCGTTATCCACAGACACGTTCCATCAACATGTTCAGCCCTTGTGCCAGTGACAGGAGTGTTTGCTCATTAAAAATAGACCACAGACAATGCCACTTCCCGAGGACTGTGATTTATCATTTAATAACAAGTGGTTACTCATTTCCTTCGGAAAACTTTCTGGAAGTGTTATTTTGCTTTCTCCCTTTGCTTCCTTTTTTTTTTTTTTTTCCCCATTTCCTTCAAAGCCCTGTATTACCCTTCAGAGCCACTGTGTCTGTTAAATGAAGTGTTCCCTTTTCAAGTGGAAATCATATTTATGATTTAAAGATGATGAAAAAACAAGTCTTAACCCTTCAGGCATGAACTTTGCTTTGTAAGCTTTTGCAGCCCTGAAGTCCTAGCTCAGCCAAGGGAAATAGCAATGGGGAGACAGCTGGGTAGGTGAGACTTGAAGAGAAACGGTGGTGCTGGTGCTGAATGGGGAGTGGATGATCTACTTGATCTGCCTTGTAAGAAAACATCAAATAACTGCAGATCTTGCATCGTTTGAGTTGCCAGCTCTTAAGTGTGTTACATCCTGGTGTAGCAAGTTCTCCTGGAGGATGGAAGGTTTGCAGAGCTACAAGGCAAACTCATAGCAAGTCTGGTTTACCAGAAAAAGTGCTGAAAGCTCTTGAGTAGCTCTTGAGGAAATCCCTACAGCTCGATAAACAAACTTGGGAAATGGGCTGAAGATGAAATCATTGTAAGTGGACACTTAAGAAGCTAAAAGAAAGCTGTGGATCAGGAAGGCATTTTGAGGGTCAGTAGCAGATTAGATGGTAGACCACCAAGGATAAAGATGAAATGCAACCAGAGGCATTGTAAGTATGTGAGGTGATAGTATCTTCTCTGACAGCTGCAAAGGTGGTTTAAAAGACAAGAAAAACAAATCCAACAAAGACAAGTGCAAAGCAGCGCTCTTGGAAATCAGATGCATGTACCCAAAATGAGCAGTAGCAGGTGAACTGCAGAAAATGATCTGGGAGCTGCAGTGAACCACAATGTGGTTGTGAATCAGCAGTCGGATGCTGGTACAAGAAAGGCAGATCTTGAATAGCCCCCAGAAAAATGGCAAAGGTAGTAATTCAATCTTGGTTGTCGTATAAAACCTCGCTTGATATAAAGCACCCACTCTCAGCCCCTCTGTTTTTAATATGAAAGCAGGCAGCTTGGGAAAGTGAAGCTTCTGTTTGGAAACATTACTTTTGAGGAATAGCTGGAAGATTTGCATATGTTAAACCTAGGGAAAAACCAACCCAACCCACGGATGTCAGGTCATGGTTTGACAGAATACTGTCTTCAGCAATAATTTCAGAGCCAGGTATCTCTGCTCTCCTGGTGTTGGCTGCACTGCAGCTTATCATGAGGTGAGCTGTGTGACCACAGCCTGTATGTCCACACTGTGAGGTGAGACAAGGAACTTCTGTTAGCATAGAAAAAGCTGGGAAGTCCCCAGTGCCTCTATGGAAACCCAGTATGGCTATGCAGTTTTGCCCAGACAACAGATGGCATGCAGGAGGGAGGAGATCGAAGGGGGTGATCCTGCCCCTCTACTCTGCTCTCGTGAGGCCTCACCTGGAGTATTGTGTGCAGTTGTAGTGTCCTCAACATAAAAAGGACATGGAACTGTTGGAACAAGTCCAGAGGAGGCCACGAGGATGATCAGGGGACTGGAGCATCTCCCATACGAAGACAGGCTGAGAAAGGTGGGACTCTTTAGCCTTGGAGACCTCATAGCAGCCTTCCAGTATCTGAAGGGGGCCTATAGGGATGCTGGGGAGGGACTTTTCATTATAGACTGTAGTGACAGGACAAGGGGTAATGGGTTCAAACTTAAAGAGGGGAGGTTTAGATTGGATCTAAGGAAGAAATTCTTTACTGTTTGGGTGGTGAGACACTAGAATGGGTTGCCCAGGGAAGTTGTGAATGCTCCATCCCTGGCGGTGTTCAAGGCCAGGTTGGACAGAGACTTGGGTGCCATGGTTTAGTGTGAGGTGTCCCTGCCCATGGCAGGGAGGCTGGAACTGGGTGATCTTAAGGTCCTTTCCAACCCTAACGATTCTATGATTCTAAGATACTTATGAGTTTAACCTGTTGGTTCGTTGGTTGTAACAGAGCAAACTCAAATCTAAGTGGTTTTGATTTCTGTAAGTGTAAAGAGAATATGGCTACAGCCCAGCAAAATATAAGTCTTTAACTGACTTCAACGGAAGTACTTAATTGTTTGAAGATCAGTATGGGATTCCCTAACTGCAGACCTTAAAGCTCATGGTTTGAGCTTTGCTCTGCTGTCATAGGAGTTCAGTGGGCTTTTTTTGGTCCCCGCCGAAATGTCTTGTATCTAACTGGAAACATTTTCTGGAGTTGCAGGTCTGCCTTACTCCACAGCAGTTGTGCTGGTCTCTACCAAATTGTGTGTGTCTGCAATTCTGTCTCTTTTATCCTGCACATACAAATACAAAACAAGATGAAACCAGTAAAGTAATTTTCATGTATGGTCTAATTCAGTTTCCATAGAGGCGCTAATGCTCTTTCCTCCCTCACACCATATGAGTTCCTAATGAGACATTAATGAGACATTAATTGCTTATGTAAATTTAGACTAGTAGACAATGAGAGTTGTTGTAGCAAGAGTTTAAGGGCCATATAACTACTCTGAATGTTCACATAATTTCCATTAGCATTAATTGTAGTTGAGTGCAGATCAGAGCCTGGTATCTTTAAAAGTTATAAAATAAACCATTGAATACTAATAGGCCAACTTGTACCATGTATCTTTCTTATAAGCACTTTGTTTTTTATAGTGGTTGCTAGCAAGTCATCTAGCGTTAAAATGCTGCAGATGGCCTTGGAAGTAATATAAAATACAAAATAATTATTTTCACTTTATCTTAGGAATATAAGAT
>JBCJKH010013774.1:0-20434 GCA_039877255.1 Loriculus beryllinus | reverse complement strand
TGTACTGTACCATGGGCTTAGCAGTTGTTATCTTTCCACTGACAGAGGACTTAGCAGACCAGCACAAGAGTCCACAGGTTTTGGACATTTATGACTCACTCATTAGCTGCTTATGAAAGTTCGATGGTATTTGTAGGATTTGATGAGGGGTGCCGACAATTCTGCTGCATGCTCTCTCTGATGCATACCAATATCAGTATTATCAGCATTGTTCCCAGTCAAGTCCTGCTGGAAAGGTATCCTCCATAGACTAATTACTTTAAAGAACTTTATGTCTTTCAGCTCTGAAAAATGTTAATATAAAATATAATTTAAGTCATAGATGTCCATGACATTTCTTAGTATAGGAGTAAATTCATTAAGGGCTGATAGCAACAGACAGTAAAAGACACCTTTCTTTGAGATGTGATGACAGGTAACAAAATCTCCAGTTAAAAAAAAAATGCAGTAAAATAGAATAAGCTGTTATCTGCTCAGAATAAATTTGCATTCTTTATTTTTGTGGTGGGAGAAATATATGATAACTGCTTCTGAAGAGTAAATCCACATACAACTTCCACGGGGCAGGAATATGGGTTTTCTGCTAATCTCACAGGGATTAGTGAAAATTCTGTAGGATAAAAAAATTAGGCCTCCTCATAGGTGATGTGAAAGAAGAAAGAAAAAATAAAGTAGCTCACCCCAAGGAGAAAGAAAGAATGATTGTAACAAAAATCTCTCCTCAGAGGATGTGCTTTAAAAAGATGTCTTTTCAGTCGGAAAAAAAAAAAAAAGATAAAAAATTTAGATTTATGCCTCTCTGGGCCAAACCATTATATTAAAAAGCTTGCAGCTTATTAATACTACTGAAAAAAAATAGTCTTGGGGCAGTACCAGTTTTGTATGAATTTCCTCAATTCTAAAGATGCTTTTGCGAGCTTTTGTGAGCTTTTTATCCTTCACTATTCATCCTTTTTACTTTCTGAGATATTTTGTTAGTAGCTAACTTGCGTTTCTTGTTCCTTAGACTTTTTTTCTATTAGTGTACACTGGAATCTTCAGGATGTAAGCTGGCGTGAACCGTAGTGCACTGCCTGGAATATAGGCAGGCAGAAATTAACAGGGATGGCAAAGGAAGCTTCCATTTCTTCCACATCTTTCTTTCCTAATAAAACAGTGAGTTTATACAGCAGGGAGTATTATTGCACAGCTGGTGTTCTCTCCAGCTTCATGCTCTGGAGGTAATAAGCTCGAGTGAGCCTGAGCAGGTAGTGATGGCTAGACCTGTTAAATCAACCTATTACCTATCTATTATCTTGTCCCACAGGTCCACTTTCTTGATCTGGTATGTCCTGATAACTGCTTTATTGCAGATGTGAGGGAGTGTCCTTTTGCTTTCTCTTCACATCCAGACTGACAAGATTCTAGTGGGAACATATTGTAACCTCTAGTACATACAGACATTCCCAATTCATTTGGCGTATTGTGTAGCTCTTTGCCATATGCTGAAGCTTCAGCAAGAGAAGTTGAAGGAAGCTGGAAGAATGTTCTTGAGGAGATATGAGATGCTGGATCAGATCCCCTTAGAATGAGGAGTGAACTGATCCTGAGTCATGCATTGCTTGCAGATCAGTTGTCTAAAATAATCTAACTACTTTTTCTGTAAGAAACATCATGTGTAAGCCCTTGTCTTCATAGGAGGGTTCAGAGATACAAAATCAATTGATTCACTCACTGATTGCATCAACAAATCTGTAAATACCAATCTCTTCTATTTTTCTTCATATTTTAAGTAGTATGCAAGATACAAATGGAAAGTACAGGATGAATGAAAACTAATAATTTTAACCAATTGCTATGTCTTAATAAACTGAAGGGAGCACAGTTCTGTTCATGAAGTCTATTGAGACATGGTATTACAAAAATAATGCTCTATGAACAAATCTTTTAAAAGTTTCTAATTGAGTCCAGTCTAACACTGAGAAAACTATAAAATGAGGGACTTTTTATGAGGGCATATAGAAATAGGACAGGGGGAATGGCTTTAAACTGAAAGAGGGTAGATTTAGGTTAGGCTTTACAAAGAAACTCTTTACTGAGAGGGTGGTGAGGCACTGGCACAGGTTGCCCCAAGAAGTTGTGGCAGTCTCATCCCTGGCAGTGTTCAAGACCAGGTTGGACAGGACTTTAAGTAACCTGGTCTAGTGGAAAGTGTCCCTTGTCATACCAGGGTGGTTGGAACAAGATGATGTTTAAAGTCTATTCCAGTCAAAATCAGTCTGTGATTCTATGACTGAATTCTGTAATCACTGTTGGGTGTTTTTTTCATTGAGGGGTTCATATATGTAATATCTGACTTCTGAGAATTCTTTTCAGTATAAGATTTTGCTGTTTCTTGTAACTAAACTGGGAATGGAACTGTAAATGCTCCTTCATTGGTCTGAAGGTTATGTTTTATCAGGATCCTGGGGTGGGGAGATGGGGAAGCAAAACAGCAAAAGCACAACAACATTGTTCTCAGAAAGCTGTCTCATTCACCTTGAATAGGCAATGGCAATAATCTTCAGTGAAATTGCCCCTCTTTTTTTTTTTTTTCCTTTTAAAAATCTTTGGGAATGATTGACTATGAGCTTTTAAGTAGGTCTGAGGAACTACTCATGCATTCATCATGTTCTTGTCCTGTACTAATGCCCCTGTAAAGCAGTAAGCAAATCCAGGAATGTCTGATGAGATGTTAGTGCTCTTGAAATGAATCAGAACTTTCATCTAAACCCTAAGCCTTTAACAGAGATTAATATATACAGTGACGTGCTGAGGGGGAAGTTGTACAATTTCTCTAACAATGATACAGTATTCCCAGTATTTAAATATATATATCAATGACATTACAAGCAGTTAACATATCAGTGAGATCAAGTAATAGCTATGAACATCCCTAAAAATTGGCCTTTCCCTGCAGCCCAGAATACCTCCTGATGCTGACGACTGGTTTCTGGCTTAAGTCACCTTCAGCTCCTAGCCCTGCTGGACTGGTTGGAAGCTTTTATCAGACTCGAGTTATTTTTCAGACCAAATAATTTTGCAGGATTTGTTTGCATAGTCTGGCTTCTTTTTGCTTTGACCATTAAGGAAATGCCCTGTTCTGTTTTTTGAAGTCCCTTCTCTACAGCCACTATGACGTTTAGCTAATCTGGTTTTGATTTTGGTTGTCTCATGCCTTCACCAGGTTGGTAGCGATAAAATTTGTGGTGTGAAGATGATATCACTTTCCTCATCCCTGGTCAGCCATGAAAATCTTTTGGTTTATTAATCCCTGGATTATTTAGGCCCTGAAGAACATACCCACCCTGCCCATTCATTCACCAAGTGGGAGAAAGCTGGGACATTCCCTACCCCTTTCCTCCATTCTGACCAGTTGTGGCATGTGAGTGTCGGCCTGTCCCACTTTAGACTCTGAAAAATGGATCTCTTGATGCAAAAATAATTTAACTCTCTAAACCAGCAGAAGACTTAATTAGAAGTTACAGAGTTTTCCAACATTTCCATGTAAATATGGCTTGATCCTTTTGCTTTTAGCAAGAATCAGTTTTTTTAAACTTGTGTCATTTATTTTTTCTCCTCATTACTAAGCCTAACAACAAAGGAGCAAATGAATGTCAATTCTGATGAGCTTTCTTAGATACCTGTCTGCAAAGGAAGGGATTGATGCTGCCACATCATCACATGCAGCTCACAGAAGAACCTAGCAGATGATGAAGCCTGAGTTGCTATTGAGCTGTGAAGCAAACACAAAGGTAGTAAAAATATCCAAACAAAAAATGTGGTATTTAGCTTATCATTCTCTGTCCTCTTTTATGCTGTTTATGGCATGAGTTTAAATAAGGTTTTCCACCATCCTATTTTTCCTGCAGTTGCATGCCTACTTTGTGGTTTTGCTGTTTCAGGAAGGAGTAAAAACCTGTTTCTTTCTCACAAGAGATCATATCAACCTACTTACTTGTTTGTTTATTTTTTTTCTACTACAACAGAAGAAGGCTGTGGAATTTATGCACAGGACACTGCAACAGACCCATTTTCTTAAGCTATTTTTCGTCACTGTACTCATCATTGCCTGTTTTTTCACAGTGTATATAAAATAGCCTATTTTCTGTCAAGTCATTATCATTTGTAAAGCACCCAATGTAGTAAAACATAACTGCTATATTTCTTGTGGATTTACAGAGTTTTATCATTTCTACCTTTGGTGTAAGCCGTACTGCATTTAAAGGACTTGATGCCTGGGATGTGGTTTGAAAAGAGTGGATCATTCTTTTGAAAAGCTTTGATCACTCTAGTCATATTGTTGCACCTTTTATCTTGCTCATACATTGATTTTAGCCAAAGATTGCCTTTCATGAAACTCTGAACTTTAAAAGCACTTCAGTTTCATGAAAAAATATTCTGTGAAAAGTCTGAAGGCTCAGTTTTGATCTTTTCATGTGCATATTCTAACTTACTTTCTGTGGGACAGTTGTATAATGTGTGTGCTTCTGAAACATGAATGACTCGCTACCAGTATGGGAAAAAAATTGAGAATTTTAAAGTGCATGAAAATAATCACATAATTCTGCCTTTCAGCTGGGATCCCCTTTTGCTTTGAATTTTTGGGAGGTCTTAGGTAATTGTGCAAATAACCTGTGACTTGATGTCGTTACTTATATTGAAACCCAGGATTCAAGGGGTGAATGTATATTATATATAATTTTAATTTGTTTTCCTAATGTCTGCTATGCTTTGGTGATCTCTAGAAGTTTCCAAACTGGACTACATAGAAAAACTTATATCTTTTTACAGATGTGCTGAAAGATGCAAGGAAACCATGTCTGGAAAGCAGAACAAAGATTTGAAGAGTGTGCTACAAGTGTTATTACTACACTGCCTAATTTTTAGTATAACAGGAAGATTAAGATAAAGACAAGAAAGTATGTTTGAACTCTGTGACTCATCCTTGTTTGTGCTTCTGAGTTTGTAGCACTAAATCTCATCCCACTGGCACTTGCATGAAATTTTAAACAAAAATAATCAAAACATAATGTCAAACTGTTAGGCTCACTATATAAATTCTAGCACAGCATGAAATGGCAGGAGAAAGCCTTCACATTAACTTTTCTCTTAACAAAATAAATCTGAACAAAGTTGTTCTGCAAAGTTACTGCAAAAAGGTACATCTGGCAACTTCATCTGAACAACCACTAGGAAATGGGATGTCTGCGTTAAGTAGGCACTAACTCAAGGTCAAGTCTGTTCTCCCAGAGCACTCCTGTATCAACATTAAGAGTCTCTCTGAAGTCTTAATTTTAGCCAGGAAATGTTCCCAAATGGTGGCTGAATGTGAGAAGATTATGGGACTTTCTGGGGCACTGAAACTTCACAGCCTATACTACTGCATGGACAAATTAATGTCTTGATTTTTTATTTCTGTATAAATTCATATTCTTGAGACTTTCTTTTCTGAGAGCATCTTACATCTTTTATACTTACTTCTGTCTAGAATTAAATGAAAGGGAGAAAGTTTTGCTTTATGTCTCAGTTGCCTAAGGGTTCCCTTAGTAATGCTGGACATAAACTATTTGAACAGAGAGAAACATAAAATAACGTTTTAAGATGCATCTAAGCCTTGCTGTTAAGCAGTGACAATTTTGTCATTAAGAGTAATATCTTAGGAATTAAGTTAAATTTCCCCTATCTTAATTGGGTGATATATAAATGCATGATTCCATATACAACTGAGGCAATGTTTTTTTCCATTTCCTTTCAACAGTATGTGGGTCTAAAATTTGAGCAGCAGTTGGAAGGAGGTAAATTGTCTATCTTTTAATAGTCAAATAATTTTTGAAAACTTTTGCAGCTGCTATTCTCTTTTTTTTTTTTCTTTTTGTGGAACAGTGAAAATCAGTTCTAACTCATCTATGAAGGCAATAGCAGCTTTATCTGAGTGCTCCCATGCTAGCTCTTCAGTAAGTAGCTCTCATGATTAAAAGATACTCCTCAGACTTGAAATTTTGGTTGTACTATAAGATCATTGTGCAATAGCTTGGTCTACCTGTCTCTAGTTTCACCCTTGTGCAGTTAAAGAACTTCCAAAAACCAATGTGTTACTAGGCAGTATGTGCTTTTTCACTCCTTTGTCTTTGAGTACCTTTGTTTGCCTTCTATATTAAATGTCAGGCTCAATAACCTTGTTTTTATCAGAAGGTATTCCAGTTTTCACTAGTATTTTCCTAGGACTTGCAGGTTTGTCTACATTCTTTACTCATTTTACATTCATATTTGCAGGTTTGGGTTTTGTTCATAACATTTCCAAAGAGTTAATTTATTTCTGCATATCTGAGATGTAGATTAGTTTGTCAGATTATTTGTTAGGAATTAGCTGTTTAGCAAAATAAAGGCTCTTAACCATCTCTGTGAAAGCTCATTAACACCTAAAATCTCTGGCAAGGTCATGTGAAACAAGTATCCCATCATAGGATTTTGCCTGTTAGTTGCACCAAGATTTTACTTTTAATTTCTTCTTACTTATGTTGTTTAGTCCTGTAGACAAAAGGTGAGGTGAACTTAACCTGAGAATCAAGCTTACATTCCAAGGCAGTCTTCTAAGCACCTTCAGTCATATAGACAGTAGAGAAATGCAAGATTTCCACTTAGAAAATAATCTCACTTTCTTAGAACCCTATCTTCAGATGGATGGAATAGCATTCCTGGGGATGCTGTCATTGCATATCTTATGATAGAAGCAACAGCCGTTCTTCATTTCCTTTGTGTGCTCCAACCCACATTTAGTTTGTAGAACCAAATCCTTTATTTATGGAACAATTTCTTAAAACATGATGCTTTGAGAGATTTTTAAAAATAATTATTTTTCTCTGTTTATTCTAGGAAAGAATCAATTCAGTAACCATCAGAATGCAGTGTCACACAATTAATCTTTCCCTCATTATTATTCATAAAATCAGAATGCAGATGGACAAGAATGATAAAAAAAATTTTAAAAATGATACAACAATGTTGAATGTAAAAAAAAGATCTGTACTGCAGGCATTCTTGAACATATACAAAATGATGATGCCAGACTTGGAGAAAGATGTGAGGCATCCAGATTTAGTGAAGCAGAGGCAGTATTTTGATGCCTTTATGATGCCTGTATTTGTTAGTAGTGGAACATAATGATTCATTCTAGTCACAGTTCTACACTTTAATTCCCTTAATGGTAATTCCAGATACTTTAAATTTTGTTGTTTGGCAGCTTCTGAATGCTCAATATTTTCATTGTAACTGGGCAAAAATTTGTAAGGCAGGGAGAAACTAAAAAGGCCATAAAGCATTTTTAGCATTGTTCAGTGTAGTGCATGTGACTAAGAAAGGGCTGGAGTGCTGTGCATTCTCACTACCGTTGGCCTCCCTGCCTGATTCATCAAGACTGTGGCATTTTCACCTGCATAAAATACTTGTGAATCTTCTTATGGTGTAATGAAGATTTCTAGGCCAGTTATTTCCAGGAAGGAATCTTTTATGTCAGACCACAGAAAGCACTGTCAGAACTTAAGCATCCCATACCTTAAACCCACCTACTAGTTGCTGCTGCTGCCACTAACGGTCTGAAGCAGTCTGAACCTGAACACTAGTTGAGTGCTACTAATATCCCTGACTGCTGTGAAAGCAGCTCCTGAAGCAATGCAGGAAAGATATGGTGGGCTGTGGCGATTGCAATTAGGGCAATCCCGTTTTGCAGCTGATCTGGGAATGCATCTGGCCTCCCTGGTGTTTCCTTAACAGCTGGATGCGGTGGAGGAGCCCACAATTATGGTGTAGGGGAGCTCATTCCCACAACTGTCACATCTCCTCTCATCCACTCAACACTAACCTGCAAACAGGCCCTTCATCTTTCTACCTGAAAGAATCATAAGGGTCCCTCAAAGGACTCCTTTGCAGCTGCAAGGAGATACATGAGAATTTTGAGTGTGGATTCTTAAAGCTTTTTGTAATTTTACTGACACCGTATTTCTGGAACCTCTTTAAAAATACAGCTACCGTATTATCTTCATGCAAAACTAGAGAACCCGTTTCTGAAACAAGGACAGTTCTGTGGGGGAAAAATGGAGGCTCAAGCATTATCTCTTGAATTTCCTAAAAATGGTAAGGATTTTATAAAACAAACAAGCGAATGAACAGCCATTCTTTAACAGTCATTGGCTCACCTTACCGTTCATATTTAGGCTTTCTGGAGGTTTTAGAGTTCTTTGATGAAAAGGTTATCTTTTAATTGAATGTGTGCACAGTATTTACTGACAGAAATTCTTACTCTGCCTACAAACAAAAGGCACTTTTAAGCAATTTTTGCATGACTGAGCTAGAACTATTACGTTATTCGAAGAGTCACACTAATCTATTTAAATTCAGGTACTCAATCAATGAAACCTCAATCACAATTCCAAGCAAATCTTGAACCCAACCAAGTTACAAGACTAAAAGCCCAGTAAGAAAGCACCCAAAGTGGAAAAGTCATATGGCTGTTGAAATGTTAACAGCAGGAAGAGTTACAGATCATGAATTTATTTCATCCTGACAAAAAACTGCTGCCAGTAGAAACAAGACAAAAAAGCAGCGTTTTGGCTGACTGAAGTTGGGCTCTTGTCAGTTACTTTGTCAGAGAGAAAAATGGTAAGATGTTATTGTGATCATGAATAGGCTCATAAATACTCAAATCTCCACCTCCTGTTCTGGAATACTCACTCAGATTCTAAACATGTGAATATTGTTGGTAAAATGGTGTTATGCTGAGTAGTCAATTACTATATTATGCAAAACTGCTAGAGCAAACCTACATGAATGTCTCTGGAGTTCCTCAAAAGGTTAAACATTCCTTTCTGAAGATGATCTCCAGAGGTGCTGTGATTCTGTGATTCTGTGATTCTGTGACAGCAGCTGGGGAGACAAGTCCAAATTTGTGCACAGTATGCAGTCTTGTTCACAGACTTATGCCACTGTATGGTATAAGGAGGCAGGTGTGCCTACAGTTACACTGTTGTCTGACCATGGCAGCTCTTCCCCTGTCACGTTCATCACAGCTGTAGTCTCTGGGCAGGTGAGGGAAGGAAAGAAAAGCAGAAAGCAGTGGGAAAAGTGTCACTGAGTTTGTCTGTGCCACACCGTACGTGTGAGTTCCAGGGAACTGGGCAAGGAGGCAGCCTTTTTACCTCTGCAGGAGAGGTTCAACTACTGAGAAGAGCATTAGACCTTCTACTGTGTACAGCTCCAAACCATACTGGGATCAAATGGGCAGCAGGCTAGGCTGAAGGATCGGGCATATGAGGAGTTAATGAGCCTCTGCCAGAGTACAGAAGGAAAAATGGTGTTTGAAGGTTACAAGAATTTTGCAGTGTTACAAGCCTAAAAATATAACTGTTATTCAGCAGTAAACAAACTCTGTTCAGACTAAAGGCTGTCTTATTTTGAGAGAATTTCATAACACACCAGTGGGGTGATTTAATGTGCAGGTTTTTGGCAGGATATGAAGGCTTTTGAGTTTCAACAATTTGCAAAGCAAATCTGATATGTTAAAACAGTTATGAAATACAAGTCAGTGTAGATGGTCTTTAACTATTGTTAAATAGGTCTTAATGGCATTTTTTTCTGAAAACTTCGCCTACTGCCTTATGCATATATAGTTATACATGCTTACAAAAAACCTGACCACATACCTCCTTAGGCTCCTGGAAAAAGAAGAGGGATCTAAGAATACACTGCTAATAAGAGAGGTTTAACAACCATGTTTGTCAGGAACATTAATGAATTTTAACCATACGCTGTAAGACCTTCCAAATCAATTTCAGCTTTGTGCGAAGCCTTCTGGAAAACTGCTGTGGTATACAGAATAAATGGAAGTGTAGTCTGATCCTGCAGTCTATTTTGCAGCATTAATAGTAGAAACAAAACCCAAAAAAGATCCTGAAGTTTGTTGCTTTTTTTTGCTACAAATACTATAGTAAAACATCGCTTAATGAAAGCATTTAAACATACCCTGACATTTCTGAAAATAGAATAAAAGATGTGTGGGTATTTACTAGCTGCAAGTGAACCTTGTACATACTAGATACTTCTAGGGTACATTCTTTGTTTTCTGAAACTGGATTGGAACCTTACGTTTGGAATTAAAACAAAATCCCACATCCAACAAGTAGTCTTACTAAACAGATGCCACCTTGGATAATAAGGATTAAGTCTCACAGAGATACTTTGCTCTGTCTTCTTCAGTTTCTGTGTTAATTCAGGGACACTACTGTGGAGATAATAAGAATATAAAAAAGCATACTCAGGTTATGATTTTCAACAGATCATGAATATTCTGGTTCTTGTCTTGATATATGCAGTGCTGATCACATACTTAAAGATGCAGCAATTCATGTGTTACCACTTTCCAATGTACAAAGGCACATTAAAAGGAGCCAAGAAAAATCTGGAAAAACCTGGAATGGACTGATAAGAGCAAGCTTTGCATTGAAATTACTTTCCATAAAATACTGTTCGAGGCTGTCTGCCTAGCTCTTACAAGCAATTAGTCTCCGAAGGACAAAGGATGTTACAATTCTAACTTGATCAAAAGTAAAAAGAAACCCTGCATGTGATTTATGCTTTACTCAAGGATCATGGTGTTATTGAAGTCTTTACACTTTTAACTCAGGATCAGTTAACACTATTAAATTGGCAGGGGTAATGTCCAGGAAGGTGGAAGAGCATGTCCACTTTCTTGTCCCTGTTCTTCCTCCACTAAGCAACAAACCAAGCATATTAAATATAGAAGAGTTTCTGATAATCTATGAAATAAGAAAACTTGTAAACTGTTCTCTACTAGCTTGTTGAAAAAAGACTCAAGAACCAGAGACCTGTAAGTAAAAAATGTGTTTTGTGGGATCATGAGGGAGATGTATTTCCTTTCTCCTTCTCTCTGGTTGTCCATTCTTTGCAGCAGTACCATCACTCCAGCATCCCATTGTGGCTGCTGTGGCAGACACAGATATGAATGTTAACATTCTTTTTTTCTGCGGAAAGACTTTGTACTGAGAACCTGCTCTTACCATGGCACAAGTGTGGAGTTGGACTCGCTTTCCCTAATACCATCACCATGTCAAGTATGAGGGAGGTAAGGCTGGAGAAACTGAGACCTCATTAGTGTCTCTGTGTTGGTTTAGGTGCAAAGTTGGTTTGCAATTAGGGGGTATTTTAGAAATAAAGATATTCAACAGAATAGGGAAGGTTAAAACCTAAACAGGGGAGGTTTAGATTGGATATAAGGAAGAAATTCTTTCCTGCTAGGGTGGTGAGGCACTGGAATGGGTTGCCCAAGGAAGTTGTGAATGCTCCATCCCTAGCAGTGTTGAAGGCCAGGTTGGATGAAGCCTTGGGTGACATGGTTTAGTGTGAGGTCTCCCTGATTACTGCAGGGGGGTTGGAACTAGATGATCTTAAGGTCCTTTCCTACCCTAACTATTCTACGATTCTATTCTATGATTCTGGATGTTTGTAACTGTCCTAATGGCATGTATTAATGTTAAAAGAAGTACAGGTTTAACAGATAAGATTGCTCTACACTTCAAAAACATGACTTGCATCCAAGAAGAAACACAGGCAGTTGATGCAAACTAAAAACCGTACCTAATGTTAACGGAAAATGATGTTTCTTAGGTGCTCACTTCAAAGTCCCTCCAGCCTCCAAGAGCAAGACTTGATACGGATAGCAGAAAGTAATTCTGTTATGGGAACAGACCCCTCCAAGAGGTGTGGGACAGCTCAGTGGGAGGATTGTCCCCACATGCCCTGCATACCTGCTTGACTTCAGTGTGCAGGTGTCGTAGCTGCACACACTGCTGAGGTGCTTGTGGTCCTGCCCAGCAGCCAGGTCCAGCTCCTGCCGCTTCTCATGCAGGAACTCCAGCAGGTCCTGCACTCGGGTGGCCATGTCTACATCTCAGTCACACAGCTGCTCGACACCTGTAATCAATGTAATCACTGCTTATCAATGACCTGCAAGTCTTTCGAAGATAAATAGCCCCTCTCCAAATTTACTTCTACAGTTCCTTCTCAAAGTTAACCTTGATCGTCTGTTTGCTTAAATAAGCATTGGGGTTTGTGCTCCTTAAAATTATTAATTTTTATTATTAATTAATGTTTTTTTCCTTTTTTTAAGAAGCCCAAGATTTACCCTAATGTGACTGCATACAGTTACAAACATCAAGGACATGCTGAAGACAAATTCTAAGTTTCAATGAATGGGTAAAATGAAATTTTCTTGTTTGAAACTTTTTTAATTTACAGAATGCATGGGGTTATGCATTGGGATAGTAAAGTAGTAACCATAAAAAAAAATGTTCTGAAAAAAATCCTCTGAAAAAAATGTTCTAAAAGAAATGTAGAAAAGTAGAGAAATTAACTGTTAAATATGTCATGTGCAATGATGTTCTAACTAAGCTTGTACAGTATTTTTAAGACCAATTTTCCCTTTTTATAGTTTAGATGTAGTATTTACTAGGTGCTAAATATTGAGCTTTTAAATTTCTAAGAAATATTGATTTTTTTAATTATTTTTTTTAACTTTGCCTGTATTAGTAAAGATCTGAGTGGACTGAGAATTGGTAAAAGTTTGAAAATCCTTTGAATATTCAAGTGTTTAAGATATCATGATGATGCAGGATTTCATATAGGGTGTTGTCATTTGGAGGTCTCAAAGGCTAGCACATATCTGAGATGTTACTCAGCTGTGCACAAGAAACTGTTGCATGTGTGAGGAAGAATGTCAATGGAAGAGGTGTGTTTCCAGCCAAGTGATCAGCAGGCAAAGGCTATTGGTACTGAGTGAGGAACAGCAAAAGTAAAAAAAAGGCCTATGGAAAAGACTAAGAGCAAGTACACAGAGGGTGAAGAGGGAGTATGGTATCTGTGAGGATGAGAGTAAAAGTTGTGTGGGTATATATCTGCATCCAAAAACGCCAGACAGGTCATTCAGGTGTGTTCATAAGGAGAAATAAAACATTCATTTTCAGTTTAGATTTCTTTCTGCAAACTTTTTTCCTGATTATTAATGATGATATACAGTAATGGTTTTTTACCCATTTATAATGGTTAACGTAATGGACAGGGTTAAGAAAACAGTACCAATATCACTGGTTGTTTAAATGTAAAATGAAAAATGCAATAGATGTATCAGTGATCATGCTGAAGGTAGGGCTTTTAAAGAAAATTATATTAATAACTTGATTTTGAATGAAGTTTAAGAGGTCAGTGCAACCCCTTGTATCTTCAAAAATAATAAACATCTTGAAACTTTTAGTATGTGAGCTGTAAAGGTGATTTTCAGCAATGTTGAGTTGAGCTTTTTGAGCTTTTGTTGAGTTTATCTGACACTCATAAAAGAAGGGAATTTGATAAAGGAATACAGATGTAAAGGGGAAAAGGACAGACAGAAAACCATGGAAATCCTGGGAATAGATCGAAGAGTGAATAATTATGGTTTAAAAAAAAGGTAAATATTATTATTCTACTCAATCTCTCAGGTCAGTTTCCTTCACATGTTCTGTGATTATGTCAATCTCTCAGGTCAATTTCCTTCACATATTCTGGAATTCTGGAAGCTGGAGGAAGAAGTAATGTTTCAGATATTCTTTAGTCTGGAATTCTAAATGGGGAGAGGAGGGAAATTTTTATCTGATACAGCTGGTTTCATGAAATAGAATTTGTATGTCTGAACTAAAGAGTGATCTTATGAGTGACAGATACCCAGGGCTGTCTTATGGCAAAAGTTGTAGAAGGAGATATGTGAAGAGAGAAGACCAAAACAGAAGGCCACGTAAATGTTATAATGGATATGTGTCATATATTCCATGGAGGGTAATTAAAAGATTAATGACAATCCCTGTTTACCAAAACAATACACTTTATAATTTTTAAATGTTTTGTCTAGGGGATCATGGGGGGAAACATAAAAACCTGACATCTGTTCTGGTTTTCACTCATGAAATAAACCTAGAAAGATGAAACAGATTTGAGAATGATTGCTGGTTGTTCTACACTATGGCTCAACCTCAGGGGCACAATAAACAGAGCAAGTGCTTAGAAACAGATCAAAGATCCAATGAATTATTTTGCATTTTCAACCTGTGACCAAAGCACCATATTCTGAATACTGTTGCTGTTAATTGGAGAGCTTAAAAGATAAGTAGCATACAGGGACAACCATTGCTATAGGAAAGTAAAACTGTGTGATTAATTATGGCATATTCCCTTGTCTATTCAAAATGCTTATGTAAATTTTTTTTATTCTTTCAGCGATAATATAAGAACTTTCCCCCTATTGAGTCATAATTAAATGCATACATATGCAAATTAAAAAGGTGAGAAGGTACATATATGTCAATGTGAACTTATTACTACACACCTAAAACATTAAACAGAAACAGCAGTGAAGGCAGTTCATTATACTGTATTTTTTACAGTATAATTACAAAAGTCAAACTTATTTGTAAATCTGAGTCTATTTTGAAGAGATCAGCACTTCTGAAACTCCATTTTCAAGTGGCACATTGGTCTATAACCCAATTATATTGCTTTTAAGTCCATGAAAATGTCAATGTGTTCTTTTCAGTATATCCTGAATAGTAAGATGGCTCTGGATCAAGTCAGATATCTGTTAAATCCTGATGATCAAATGATTTCTATAAATTTTCCCAAGTGTTGCAGACATTTATAGCTGTTATTTTAGTCAGTCATGGTAAACGCTGTGTAACAAAAAATGACTAATACTCAAAAACTGACCTTTATTCACTGCTGTTATTTGTCAGCCTTAGGATTTGCCTCTTTTCTTTGTTTTAAATTAAAAAGTCTTGCTTAACAGAACTAATAGCCATTAAAATATTTACATGAGGTATTTTCCCATTTTTAACATAAGGCCAAATAAAAGAGGTGATTGTTTCATTAAAATGTAAATATGTCAACTGAAATTTAGGTAACAGTACTAATGATTTAATCAACAAGATGAAACCACTTACGGGAAGGCCCAGTAATACCAGCCTGAGCACACAAAGCAACTGATTTCAGTGGAGAAATACTGTCATTATTGAAAAAGTCGTTTCTTACAGTCATGAGACTTAGTATTTAATGGTTTATCCTTAGTGAATATATTCGGGGAAAATAAAACCCTGAATAAAATTGAAAGAAAGCTATCAACTGTTATCACATTTGCAGGTTAGGCAATTTAGGTTTGCTTTAACAGTTTTTCTAAATAAAGCTTTGATATGTTTCATGAAAGAGAAGTGCAATTTACTATTACATTGGTCTATTTAAATAGGTTTTGAGAGGGATAACTGTTCTCAGTAAAAAAGTAGGCACTTGTACTCTATAAAGCTGTGAACATTAATGATTATCTGTCAAATACATCTAGCAAATTCATTTCTCTTCTGTTATTCCAATAGAGTAGTTGTTGTTTGCCTCAAAGTTGAATTTAGCATTGTGCTTCAAAGCTAATGGCTAAATCTACAAAAGATGTTAGCCCTCAAACACCGATATTAGGTACATGAATTTTAAATGTAGGTCCTCAAAACATTTGTCCATTTGTCTTGTAATTGTAGTTTCCCTACAGCACATAGGCAAAGATTTTAAACTTTTCATTGGTAAAGTTAAAGTGTCAATACCTCGACATCTCTAGAACTGCTTAAATATTCACACTGCTTAATGGTCAGGTTCTACAATGGTGGTTACACATAGCTGTTGCTAATATGTGCAAACATTTGACTTCGGTTTTAGGCACATGCAGTGGGTTTTAACAAAGGTTTGAGCATTTTCTTGGTTTCATCGCTTGAACCCATTGATAAAGTGATGTCAAGATGGCTGGGAAGGAGGTCTCGCATAGACTGAATCAGTTGCACTCAGGGCATTTATCTGAACTAAAGCAAAAAGGTTTAGTTAAACCCTTTCATAAAGCTTGTTGCCATCAGAAAGATGCATACCTAAAGCTTTTGTGGACAGAAAGGAACAGAGCATTTCTTTATTATTTAAGGACTACTCACAACTCAGTGAGGTTTCCAGAAAATGAGTTGTCTGTATAATGTCATTTATGCACATCTGTTGCCTACTAGGGTCCCTATGTAACAGTTTTGTGCAAATGAAGACTGAAGTTGGGCAACTTTCCTACTGTCATGACACTGACCTTCACTACTTTGTGCTATGCCACTGTTGTCTCTTAGCACATCATGATTCACAAACAAGGTGAGCTCATTTGCAGGCTCAACCTATTAGGACACCAGGCTTCACAGAGTATCCTGTCCTGTGTTGGACAGAAAGATGAATTACAGTTGTCCTCTTGAAATTCCTTTCATGCCTGTTCTATAGACATATCTATATTCTGTGTACTGTCATGCTGGATGGGAGCTTGGGAAGGATGTAGGTGAAGTAGTTGTCTTTTATTTGATACACAGGGAGTTACATCAATGAGAGAGGATATGGGAGTTCACATTCTTGTTTGCTTCAATAACCTGAGTCTTTCCTCTTACAGTATAGAATAATATTTTAAACACAACCTGTTATGCATTCTGGGCATTTATTTTAATCTTGCTGGATAGTAAATAGCTGTTTAAAATGGGACAGTCTGATTAGTGGGTGGATCAAACATGCAGTTTTGCCTTTTCATGATTTTTGGAGTCCATTAGTAAAATAACATGAAAAGAAACACAGATTTCATGTGGCTAGGGACTTTTTCTCACTGGAAGGACTACTGGATTAGTAAGGTCCCAAGTAAACCTGTGGGTGAAGACTTTTATTAGGAATACAAGGAGGTACTGGGAGAATTAGAACAAGATGATCTTTAAGGTTCTTTCCAACCCAAACCACTGTGTGATTCTATGATAAGTTGGTATGAGATTAGGAGCTACTGAGCTGCAGTTTCAAGAAGTCTGAGACGGTGTAAGTGGGCTCTGCAAGAAGGCTGACAGTGGGCTTTCTGAAGTATCTCTTCAGTCACTTTAGCAATGCTAATACCTTGAAAGCTCCTTTATCTAGATGAGACAAAAATCCTACTATATAAAACAGACAATTTGTGCAATAGATCTGTATTTCCCTTTCATAATTGTGAAGAATTATCTGTCCTAGTCCGTTGAAATCTCAATTTAAGATTTAAATTAAGTCCGATCCTGTGAAACATAGCTCAGCTAGAACAATGTTCAAAAGCATTTTGTTTGGTTCTAGAGTACCATAGTTACACAGTATATGTAAACACAAAGAGACTCAGAGAAAATTTAATAAATAATAATCTTCCATTGATACAGATATTCTTAAACTATTGTTAAATCAATTGCTGCACACTTAAATTAGTCTAAAATAAGAATAGGTACTCAGGTATTGTATGGGTACTCTTTAGAAAGTTACCACATAGCAGGATTGTTGGCTCATGGCTGTTACTAAATTCTAGTAGTAAGTGCTGATAAATGTTGGTTCTTCTAGTGATGATGTCTTAATAGTAGTCACTATACTTATGTAAATTTCTTAGTCTTCTTTAATCAGCACTGAACAGAAAGAAATAATTTTTAAATTAACAGTAAAACTCTATTACATTTATGTTACTTCACCAAAATTGTCATAAGTCATGGGGTTTCTAAAGACTGCTCATTTCTAACATGACTGTATTTTAGGAGAGTATTATTCCAATTGTTCATCTCTGAATATGCAGAGATTATTTAATACATTTCAGTCAAGTTGTGAAAAGAGCAAAATTCGCTGACACTTCTGAGACATTTCCATTCTCCAATCTCTTGATTATAACAGTTTCTCCAAGGTAATTGCTTTGAAATTCATTTTCTGTTCCTACAGTTTTCAGTTGTTGGCTAAAGACTGAATTAAGAAGAGCCTACATCCTCAGAGGATTCTCTGAGGGTTTGAACTTACATATTGCTGTTGTGTTAGCAACTATGCACTAGTTGTGTCTTTGATCTTAGTTTAGTTGTGGATGGTAGTCTATCATAAGAACTCTGTATGAAATGTAAGCAAATGTCAACTGGCATATTAACAGGTTAATTTATTCATTAGAATAATCATTGCAAAACAAACACAGCACTCATTAATAAAAAATCAACTATGTCAAGACTGAGAAAGCACTGCTGCTGTGTAATCATGCCAATAAGCATAAAGACATGTGAAGGTACAGCTCTGGCAGAGAAGAAACAAAGGAATGAGGGAGAAAAATGAAAGAAACAAGAAGACTGTTAATATGCTGTTAGTAACAGAGTTTCTCAGTGTTCAGTTGGGGAGCCAATTTAATTCTTTTTTTAATTTTTTTTTCAATAAGCACACAAGTATGAAGTTCTACTGAAAACATTAACGAGCAAAATCGGGGAACATAGAAAACAAATGGATAAAAATATCCATATGATCAGAGGTGAATGATCTTGAGGGTAATGATTTTCACTTTAAACTAGTAAGTAGAAATGGGGTAGTATAAAGTGCAAATCATACACTTAGGGAGCAGAGAAATGATTCCTAACCCTCAGGCAAAATGACCTAGTTTAACTTAAACAACAGTTCTTTGTTAGCATCTGAATTCAACTGGATTATGGTGGAACAGATCTTTAGAGTACACTAGGGAGAAGTAACCTATGGGGGAAATAAAGTAACCAGTAGCAGGAGTCAGTCATAGTGCATAGGCAATTCCAGGAGAAGATGCATGTCCCTGGCCTTGGGACTACTGGTCTGAATTAATGCTGTTCGTTTAGGCAATGTGATATTCCACCTTAACGCAAATGCGAGCATTGTAACACTGATGACCAAACTGTGCTTATTATAAGGGGAAATTTTTTATGTTTTAAGGGCATCTCAACATGACCAAATATTTTGGTCAGTTCATTTGATTAATAAAATTCACTTCAGACATGCTTCCTTCCCTCCCTGTTCTGATCAAATAAAACTTTCACTATTTAATATGAAAAACATTCTGAGGATATTCTTTCTATTAGTATTTCACTGTTCATCCCTACTGAGTTGAAGATAAATGTGAAAAGGGTTTTAACTTCTGAATAAACAAACCGATTTTCTGTCAGTTGTATTGTTGCATAGTGAAGGCTGTGTAGGTTCTTGTTCTGCTGTTAAAGAATATACTTATGTAAACAGAAGACATAATGATATTGCCCTACACTTTTAAGAAACTTATGGAGGTAAGTGGTGTGGATCCAAAGAGGTTAGGATATTTCTGGTAAATGCTGCTACTAAAAATGAAGAAGGAATAAATAGGACAATTGTGTAGAATGGGAAGACCCTATAATTCGGAAAAGAACACATGAGTTTTCAGTGTGTCTAGAGCTACCAGAAGAACTAATCAGTATGTATAAATTTAGAGGACTAAAAAGTAAGCACCATTTGCCTGTGTGTACTTTTTTTTTTTTTTCTCTAGCAAACTAAATTAGTGTATACTTTATTTTTTTCCTAGCATACTAAATTGGAATCAGAACAGCTAATCTCAGTTGCCATGAATTCAGTTACTATCTTCTGCTATGAAAATTAATGAGCAAAATAACTAAACAAGAAGGCATTAAAAATGAAGTGGCACAATTATACCAAGAACCTAAAGTGAGATAATCCATACTGGCAAGTATTTGCAATGTGTGCCAAATAAGTGTGACAATGAAAGCATAATGGCTATTTCTAACCAAATACCCTTGCTCAAAATACTGCAAACAATCATGGAACTGTGTAGCAGCAAACATGGTGTATTGTAATTGCTTTTGTTTAAAAGTGCCAAGGAACAAAACAGAAAGTACATTTTCAGTAAGTTAGAACTAAGGAATCAAAGTGCATGGATAAAACATCTGAGGAAGTAAATATTCACAGCAGGAAGTACATTCTTATAGTCCAGAATATCTCTTGAGTAAGTATACCAAAACTCCATAAAACCTGTTACTAGACATTCACAAGCTTTAAGCACTTGGGCTTTCCCAAACATTTTGTTCACTTGCTGTAGAGAAAAACTCTCAGGTACAGGGCTTCCTGGCCTCTTTTAAAGGGTAAAAGATGAATGAATAAATCATAAGTACTACTTGTTCCTTTCTCATTCCAGGGGGGAAAGCGTGTAGTGCACACTGTCCTTCAGTCAAATGAGAAGTATTCTTAGTGACTTTCACTGCCAAATGCTCTGACCACACCACCCAAGTCTTGGAAGGCAGATGCAAGGACTGTGAGAATGAAGACATTGGGCCCACTGCACAAGTCCATTTGAAAAATCACGGCAGTCAGGTGAAGTTCCCAATGACTGGAAAAAGGGAAATATAACGCCCATTTTCAAGAAGGGGAAAATGGACGATCCAGGGAACTACAGACCAGTCAGTCTCACTTCTGTGCCTGGCAAAATCTTGGAGCAGATTCTCCTGGAAGGCATGCTAAGGCACATGAA